>PVJL010007512.1:0-16029 GCA_004026885.1 Lyroderma lyra | reverse complement strand
TAAAGGGGTCTCCAGCTTTTTCTGCAAAGGCCGGACAGTAAGCATTTCAGTGGCCGGACAGTAAGCATTTCAGTGGCCGGCTGGCCTCTGTTACTGCCTTTCGTGGGGCACAAAAGCGGCCGCAGGTGATATGCAGATGAGTGGTATGCAGATGAGCCGTATGCAGATGAGCCGTATGCACATGAGTGGCGGTGGCCGAGTCCCGATAAGACTACTTAACGGATGCGAAATGAGAACCGTCTGATTTCCACGTCACCGAATACTGCTCTTTGGGTGCTTCTCCACCTTTTTATAACATAGAGAAACCATTCTTGGGTCACGGGCTGCGGGAGAACAGGCGGGTGCGTGGACCCCTTGGGGGCCCAGCTCCAGGACAGGGATCCCTTGGGGGGCCCCACTTATGGTAAAAGGACTCGGCCGTAGAGCTCGGGTAAGAACGGCCGGTAAAAACCGAACCGCAGCTTGAGGCTGGCAAAGAGCACCGTCCCCCCAAGGTCTAGAGCAGGGGCGCCTCCGAGCCTTCCGAGTATGTGCGGAGCCGCCCGGACTCGGTGACCGTCCCCCAGGACCTGACAGGGAGGGGCTGCAGGGACATGGGCGGGAGCGGGTGTGAAGGGAGCTGTGTGACTGTCTCTGGGTCACCTGTGTCCCCGCAGTCCCTCCGAAATCAAAGAGATCCTGCACCTGGCCACGCTGAACGAGCTGGAGGTGGTTCCCCTGGTGCAGACGTTCGGACACATGGAGGTGAGTGGGAGGTGAGTGGGATGGGATTTCGGGGGTGCAACAGGCTTGCAGCGGCTCGGGCGCACGGAGAGGCTCTGGCTCTGGGAAGGCCCTGTCCTGCGAGCAGCTGGGCGCGGGCTGGGGGTCGGAGGCCCCTCCGTCGGGAACGGAAGGACAGCCCGGACGGTGATGACCACGGAGCCCCGGGGGCCTGGCTGCTCTGTGACCCGTATGCATCAGAGTATTCCAGAGCGGCATTGGGGAAGAGACCATGCTCTGTCTTCTCCGTGTCCTTGTCTCACTCCCCGCCGGAAGTGCGTTCCCGCGTCCTCTGTGGTCGTCGGCCATGCTTCCCACGTCTGTGTCCGACGGCGGAAGCCAGTTAGCACAGATTCCACAGCTCTCGGGTTCCGTGTCCCCCAGCAAATCCGCCTGGTGGACCTGACAGTCCCTCCCTGAGTCTTCACTCACGTCCACTCTTCGGACAGGCGCTCACGTCCGCAGCGTGTTTCCTGGGAGTCTCTCCCATCACCGGCCCCCAGCTCTCCTGGTTGCCCCGTCCCACAGTGCGGTCTGGGTTCTCGTCCGTGGTCCCCTGCATGCCGCGCTCCCGAGGCCACCAGTGTCCCCCAGCAGGTGGTAGTCAACTGCCTGGGTTTAACCTGCCGCCTCTCTCCCCAGCTGTGTGTGTCCACGTGTCTGTGCTAGTTCTTAATTCTCACCTTTACCTGGCTCCCTAGGGAGTCACCCCTCTGACTTCACAGTGGAGCGTCCGCCAGGGTTTGGGCAGTGCTTGGACTTGAGCCTGTAAGGTCCTGCCTTGTGCCACCAGGGCTGGGGGGCGGGGCATTCGGAGTTCAGCCAGTCCTCAGTCCCTGGGGGCCGCCCTCCCCCAGCCCGACGTCTTCAGGCTGCTGTAAGCAGGACGCCCCAGCCTGCGGTTCTGAATGTGGGTCCGACCGGCCCCGTCAGAACCACAAGGGCCGTGACCAGGCCACTAGGCCGGCGGCCTGGGCTCTGCCTTGGCCAGGGCCGCCCTCTGTGGTGACTCTTGAGCCGCTGTCAGAGGTTTACACCTGTCGCCACTCAGAGGCGGAGCCCGGCCGTGCTGCCAGGACGCAGGCGGAGCTTCTGCCCGCCCCCCACCCCCGCCCCCGTGTCACTGAGCCCCTCCTGTCCTGTCCCTCTGCAGTTTGTGCTGAAGCACGAGGCTCTCGCTCACCTCCGGGAAGTGGCGTGTTTCCCCAACACCCTGAACCCCCACGAGGCAGAGTCCCTGGCCCTGGTCGGAGCCATGGTTGACCAGGTCATGGATCTGCACCCGGGCGCCCGGTGGCTCCATGTCGGCTGCGACGAGGTGGGTGCCTTGTCACCTCTTCCGCTCCCCCGTTCTGCAGCAGTCCCCCCCAACCCTGTCTTCTCTTCTCCCACCTCGTGGCTTCCTCTCTTAAACAGAACAATAGTCCGTGTGCCAAAGCATAAAGAAGGGCTGGTCCTCCTGAGGGCGTTGGTGCTGCTGACCTTGACCTTGCCTGGGCCCACGCAGACCTGTGAGCCCAGCAGGCACGGCCGCAGGCCCCTGCGGTCACGTGGGCGGGGCGGGGCCGGTGGGCGGCGGGAGAGTCAGGTCCACACTGGCCGGGCCAGCGGTGCATGCAAGTTTGCGCTCGTTACTTTCCCCACCAGAAGCAACGCAGTTTGAGTGGCGGGAAAAAGGAAATAGTATTTTGGGGCCATGAGAGCCACCAGGAAGAGGGGGTCCCGGAGGGGCTGTGCCCCACCCCGGCCGCCCTTTCTGCCTCCCTCTGTGAGCAGTGCAGAGGGGGTCTGGGGGGGCGCTGAGCCGGCCGCCCAGTGCCGTTGGACCTGGGCGAGGCCGGTGGTTTGCAGACGCGTCAGCCCCAGAAGCTGATCTTTTCTTCAAAAGAAATTTTTTTTTGTTTTTTTGTACGTGGGTAGTTCCTTGGCTGGGAATCGAACCCAGGCCGCAGCGTTAACAGCACCAGCGCTGAAGCCTTAAGCCACTACCCCACCAGGGAGCTCCAAGAAATTTTTTTTCTGGTAGTAAAACACGCATAACATAAAATTTACCATTCCCACCTATTTAAGATGTACAATTCGGTGACGCCTCAGTACATTTACAAGGTTGTGCTGCCACCAGCACCATCTGATTCAGGACCTTTCATCCCCCCAAAAGGACACCCCACACCCCTCAAACTGCCCTCTGCCCCGGCCAGTCCCTCGTCTCCCTCCTGTTTACGGATTTGCCTCTTCTAGACGTTTCCAAAAAGGAATCCTACCCCATATGGCCTTCTGTGTCTGGTTTCTCTCTCTAAGCATGACGTCCCTAGTGCCTGTATGTGGCTGAGTAACGTCCCAGTGTGTGACAGACCATGTGTTCGTCATTTCCCTCCTGTGGATGTCTGGGGTCCCTCTGCCCCCAGCTGCTGTGAAAGGAAGCCTTGAGTGGAAGCTTAGGTCTCAGAGAAGAAGGCAGGGTCACCCGGCACTGCCTGCCGGCCCCAAGGTGCTCCCAGGCCACAGCGTGAGCCCCTGGTCACTCCTGCGTGTGGCCATGGCTGGGGAGAGGCCATCGGAGGCCTTCCTTCCTTCCAGGTCTATTACCTTGGAGAGGGTGAGGCCTCGAGGCAGTGGCTGCAGCAGGAGCACAACACCAAAGCCAAACTGTGCCTGTCCCACATGAAGGCGGTGGCCAGCCATGTGCTGGCCCGGCACCCGGCCACCACGCCCCTGGTGTGGGACGACATGTTGCGGGACATCCCCGAGGACCAGCTCTCAGGTCAGCCCAGGATCGTCCCCCAGGGAGGCCGGGCGCGCTTCGGGGTTGGGGGGCGGTGCTGCCTCCGAGCACCAACACCAAGGAGACTCGTAAACCTGTACCGGACCTTTCCAGTCCCGCAAGGACCACTTTCTAATGCTCTCATGTGGAGCTGCCACACCCGAAAATGCACTGCGGGAGCTCTGAACCACAGGGCACCCGCGAGCCCCGCAGGGCCCTGGCCACCGGGAACAGTGACGTGCATGTGGGTGAAAGGGTCCCGGTGGGCCTCGAGAGCGGCCAGCGCTTCAGCAGGCTCGGTCCCGGTCGGCCTCCCCAGCCCCTGGCTGCCCTGCCCGAGGCGTCACGAGGAGACGGGAGGTCCGTGTGGTCTGGTCACGGCCAGGTCAGGGCCACACCTGGGGCTCCAGTGCCCGGTCAGTGCCCACGCTTCTGCAAGGCTGCCTTTTATTCAGCCGCCACCCACGTTTTACTTAGGATTGAGCCCGCTGGTGTGGTCCCGCGGCGGCTGCGCCCAGCGCCCTCCACCCCAGAGGCAGCCTGCAGACAGCGTGCCGCCCTCCGTGGAACTCCCGGAGCCGGGCTGCTTCCCGGGCTGCTTCCCGGGCTGCTTCCCGGGCTGGCTGGCTTTGTGGCCGGGGCAGTATCACCAAAGGGCACAGCGCTGGGGCTGTACTTGAAGTCGTGTGTCACGGCAAAGGTGGCTTCTGTTATATTTTTACGCTGGCAGTGCAGGCTGGGGGCTCTCTGCAGGGTCTCAGCGCTCACGGCCTCTCTCTGCCCCCAGCATCGGGCGTGCCACAGCTGGTCGAGCCGGTGCTCTGGGACTACAGGGCTGACCTGGACGTCCACAGCAAGGGTCAGTGCCGCACTGCCAGGGACACCACATGGCGCTGACTGCCTGGCACGGGGTGGGGGCGGGGAGGGGCGGGGGCAGAACCCCTGCCTCAGCCCTGCTTCCCCAGGCCCCTCCTTGAAAGACACTGGCCCTCGGCACATGTCCTGTGGCCGGGTCCTCACAGGACGGCCTGTCCTAGGGAACGAGTGAACGAAGGCCCCCCGTGAGCTGCGGGCATTGGCTCCCCCCAGGGTTTAGCCCACCCAGAGCTGGGCCCGCCAGGCGTGGCAGCCTGGTGTCGGCCCTCCGTGCTTCGGGGCTCGGTGGCCGCAGCCTCCTCGGGACCCAGGCCCGTCACCCCTCTCGCTTTCTCGCTCAGCCCTCCTCATGGCAAAGTACCGGCAGTGTGGTTTTCCGCGGCTCTGGGCCGCCAGCGCCTTCAAGGGGGCCACGGGCGTGAGCCAGGCGCTGACGCCCATCGAGCACCACCTCAGGAACCACGTGCAATGGCTGCAGGTGGCAGCTCGCGGGCCCGCGGACGCGCTACAGGGCATCGTGTTGACCGGCTGGCAGAGGTGCGGCCACGCGGGTCGGCCTGTCCCAGGAGGGTGGCCGGGACTCCTTGCCAGTCGCATGGGCTTGCACGTGTCCTGCGGCAGAGGTGGGGAAGGGCCGGCGCTCCGAGGAAGAGCAGCACGAAAGAGCCATCAGAGTTGGGCCACTCATCCCTGCAGCTGCCCCCAGACTCTGCACAAGGGACATTGTCCTGGTTGTTAGGGCCACGCTACCCGCTTGGCCCCGCCCGCGTCTGATCCGCATGCATGTCCACGGTCCGTGGCCTTCCAGAGGCCACACACATGCGGCTCACATAGGGAGGAAGAGGGGCAGGTGTTGGCTCCTCAGGATTTCACACCAATTTACAAGTCTAGCTACCAATGAACACCTAGTCCCGGCCAAGTCCTGGCTGCAGGTCCCACCCTGCGATGGGGGGAGGTGGGGCGTGGGGAGGCCAGGTGGCCCCTGACCAAGGGCAGGAGGAGCACCCCAAACCTGGGAGGCAGCTGGAGGCAGGGCCTCTGACCGCACTCACAACGCCAAGTCACAGATGAACTCAGGATTTCAGGGTGGACACTGCAGACCACTGAGCCCCAGGCAGGGCCCTGTGGGTGGGGTCTGGAAGCCAAGGGGCATTTCCAGGGGTGCAGGCAGCTCTGCAGAAGCTTCTAGGTGCCTGTCCTGTGGTGCAGGAAGAGGGGTACCAGATGCTGAGGCAGCTGAGTACCCCTCTCCCATGGATGCAGGTATGACCACTTCTCTGTGCTGTGCGAGCTGCTGCCCGTGGGGATCCCGTCGCTGGCCGTCTGCCTGCAGACACTCCTACAGGGTATGGCGCTGTGGGGACAGGAAGCACGGAGGACAGGCATCCTGGGGCTGGACTGCGGGCTGCGTCCATGTCGGGGGAGCAGTGCCCACGGCCTGACTCGGCCACGCATCTGCCCCAGGTCTTCAAGTCTAAACCCAAGACAGGCCAGGAAGTGAGGAGGATGTGCCCCCTAATGCAATGAACCCCCAAAAGGATTCATCTTGGGTGGGGCGCGGAGAGAGCTGCTGCTTTCTCTGCATCCACCACCCTGGGGGCCACAGGAGTGGCCAAGGTCAGCTGTGTGCATTTAGGCTGTGAGGCCCTGGAGGAATGGTGTTGGCACCCAGATGTCTGGGGACACTGCAGACAGCAGGCCCTGACCCACTACACATGGTCTAGAGGCCTGTGTTGGGCCCAGTGGGGCCAAAGGACGACGGGTCCTTGGCTTCCTGCTCTTTTCTCCACTGCGCGTCCAGGCGAAGGGGCCGGGCCCACGCGCGGCCGCGATGCCGTCTGCAGGGCGGCCAGCCTCCTGGGGGCGGCACGCCATCACCGCCCTCACTTCTAGAACGTTCCATACACCGAGCCTGTTTCCACGTGCATCATGAGAAGGGCGGGGTCTCCTCGGCGTAGGCACGTTGCCCACGCAGCGCCCCCCACGCAGCGCCCCCCACGCAGCGCCCCCCACGCAGCGCCCCCCACGCAGCGCCCCCCACGCAGCGCGCAGGCGTCCCCCCGCCCGCGGCCCCGCCCACTGGCCGCTTCCATGTGTGGTTGGTTTCAGGCGGCTTTGGTGAGGACGGGAAAGTGAGAGTGCAGAACATTCTCGGGATTTCGAGCCTGGAAGTCACTGGGTTTACCAGGTAGCCCCCCAGCTCCGCCCCCCGCAGCTCCGCGCCCCCAGCTCCGCCCCCCCAGCTCCGCCCCTCCGCCCCCAGCTTACCGGCCTCAGCACCTCGGTTCTCTGTGCAGTGATGGGGCCGCCTCGTTCCCTGGCAGCGACATCCTGGCCCTGGTCACAGAAGCCGGCCTCCACCTGGGCAGCTCCGTGGACGAGATGCTTCGGCGGGACAGGTGAGCGGGCCCCCACCGGACAGGGCGAGGGCGGCCCTCCCTGCACCAGGACTCCCCCGGGGAAGCCGCTTTTTAAAGTCCAGGCTCCTTCGTGTTGTATGGGAACCCCCAAGGCTGCCTCACCAGCCGTACGGGGCCACCTCGCGTGTGCATTTGCCACCAGGTACGTGACCGGCTGGTTCAGCCCCTACCATCGCAGGCGGAAGCTCGTCCACCCAGTCATGGTCCAGCACATCCAGCCCCAGGCGCTCAGGTAGCACCCCCAGCCCGCGGCGCTCCCCGCAGGGCTGCCATCCTCTGCTGCGTGGTGGCAGCTTTCTGTGGCGACCGGATTCCCGGGTGACTCGACTTCACCGAACTGGCTTAGAGATGCTAGGGCATTCCTCGCCAAAGAGGGCGGGCAGGACCAGGGTGACCCGGGCAGGGTCCAGCCTCAACTCGGAGCCAGACCGCCTGGGGCCGATGCTGGTCACACCGTGGCCATGGGCCCAGGTCCTCTGGGTGGAGACAGGGTCCCTGCCAGCCAGCCCGCCCTCCCCGGGGCCCTCCCACACACACCGTCCCCACCGAGTGTCAGCAGCTGCTCCCTGCTGGCAGGTGCAGGCTGCCTGCCCATCCTGACGGACCCTCCAGGGTCACACATTAAACGCAGCAGTCACTCACTGCTTCCCGACATTGCGGACCGCCCCGTTGTATGGACGGGTAAACTGAGGCACAGAACCGCGCGACATGGGGTTGTTGAAGCCGTGAGCCGTGCCCAGGGGTCCTCCTCAGGCGGGCTCACTGCTGTCTGGGGCCCTCAGCCTCCTGGCCAGGTGGAGCACCCTTGTGGGGGAGCTGGAGGCCGCCCTGCATCGCGTCTTCTACCCGGACGCCGTGGAGGAGTGGCTGGAGGAGAACGTGCACCCCAGCCTGCAGCGGCTGCAGGGGCTGCTGCGGGACCTTAGTGAGGCCGCTGGCCCCCGGCCCCCACTGGCCGGCCCCAGCCCGGACACAGGTCAGGACCCCTGATGGGAGGGGTCCTCCGCACTCCCTCATCTAGCCACACTGAGCCCGAGTCCCGGTCGGCCGTGCGGGCAGGTGGCGCCCATGGTGCACGTGGTTACCGCTGGGGAGAGGGAGGCAGAAAACGCGAAGGAAGAGCATGTGGGAACTTGCATCCCTTTGGAATAAAAAGGAAAGCGGAAGCCAGAGATCACGTGGACAGAACCTGACCCTTCCTCACGACCCTGGCTCAGCTGTGGCAGTCAGGCCCACACACCGGTCCCAAGGCCCAGCTGGGGGTGTGGGGGCAGGCAGACACCCCCCATCCGGCATCTCAGCCCTCCAGAAAACATACCAGAAGGCAGTTACAGCGTTTAAGACTTTATTTTAGGAGAAAAGCATCTCGGATGTAACCACTGAAAAACCAACCCTGGCAGGTTTCAGTGACCGTGCTGCCACGCTAAGGGCTGGGCGGCAGCCACTGCTGAGAAGGGCGAGGGGCCCGGGACACTGCTGTCCTGGTGTCGCCTAGGCGGCCTCAGCCCCATGCAGCAGCCTCACGAGCTCCTGCTGGAGGTGTGGAGGTGCCCAGCTTCCGCGGGTGCAGCCTGCTTCCTGCCACGCACTCCGGGCCCAACTGCCAGGTCTTCCTGCGTTCCGATTCCCAAGGAAGAGGTCTGGTTGAAACGCAGAGATGGCCTGTGCCTAGCCTGGGTGGGCAGGAGAGGGCATCGTCCCAGCGACAGCCCAGATCCAATCCTGGCTGGACCCGAGACGAGCCACTTGGCGGAGAGTGGCCTGCGGCAACCAGGTGGGCCCCTCAGTGTCTGCTCTGCCCCCGGCAGCCCTCCAGCAGGCACCTCCCCTATGACTTCTGGGGACATCTGGCCAGGAGAAGGGTGCTGTGTGGGGGCTGGACGGGGGAGATGCTGGCATGCCTGGGGACGTGCCGGCCTCTGTGTCCGTAGAGCCTGACCCAGCTGCGGCCCCCCCACCTGCCTGCTGAAGCCCCGCAGAGCCCCCCACTCGAGTGCTCAGTCTCGGGGCAGGAGCGCCAGCCCCCACCCGCACCCTGGGGAGCCTGCACGTCCTCACTTCAGAGGCTCCAGCCCCACACAGCTGGTGAGCTGTGGGGTAGGTCTGTCCACCCTGGGCCACACTGCCCAGGCTGGGCCTGCCTGATTCCAGGAGGCCCAGGCCCTTCCTGGACACCTTGGAGCCTGCAGGGAAGGTCCAGCTGTGGCTTCTGCTCAGAGGGCACATCAGGCCATGGCTGAGGGTCCCCACCTGGGGCTGCCAGGGACACGGCTGCATGACGAGGGAGGCTGGTTGGTGGCCCGTCAGACCTGCCCTTGAGGGGCCGTGTCAGCTCTGGCCCACGGGGCCGTCGGGCTCGCTGTCGCTGCTCTGAGACAGCTCCGTGGGGCTCTCGAGGTGACGCAGCTCCAGGAAGGTGGTGATGAGCTTGGCCATGGCTTCCACGTCACTGGGCAGGGCGCACCGGGAAGGAGGGCTGTTACCCCAGTGGCGGTGCCAGCCCCCGTGGCAGCCAGGAAGACCGTTACCGCTCATCCTGGACCACCCACTCCCGCACCTCCAGGGGCCGCCGCCAGGATCCAGCTCCTTCCGTCCTGGCCCCACACCTCACATGACCCCAGCCCTCTGTCCTGCAGGGACGCCTGAGGTCCCCCTCCCCTCTGTCCTCACAGGGCCCAGCACCCCCATCCTGCCATCATCGGGACCCCTGACCCCCAGCCTCCCCCACGGTCCTCTCACTGTGCCGCACCGTGCGGCCGCGCTGTGCTGGGTGGTCTGTTGTGAGGGCCACCTGACGGGAGAGGGGCCTGGGCGAGCAGCCCGCGCTCGGCTTACCTGCGGTGACCCATGACAGCGCTCTGCGTCAGCGGGTGGGAGAAGCCAGTCGCAAACCTCAGCACCACCACGTAGCCTTTCCCGAAGTAGCGCACCTTCTCCTCCTCCACGTTCACGTCCCGGATGTCGTTCAGCGGGACCACCACTGCGGTAGGGACAGGGCAGGGGCAGCTCAGGGACAGCGTCCCCCCCCCCCTGCGCTGGGCACCGTCACTTCAGGGCCGCTCTGCAGTGGACATCATGGGTCCCTGTGTCTGAGGCTGGACCCCAGAGGACAGCCAAGGACCCCGAGCTTGGGTGCCATAGGTCAGTGACCAGAGCAGGGCCACGCAGCTGCCAGATAACGTCCAGTTTGGGTGAACGGGAGTGGCAGGTGGACCCACCGGGGCCGCGAAAGGCCTGCCTGCAGCCTGACGTGTGTGGGGGCCCCTGAGCATGTCTGGGAGCCCCCAAGCCCTGCTTCTCCCCTCCTGCTGGGAAACGCCCTAGCAGCTGCTCAGTGGGTGTGGCCGCCCTGGACACGCCCCCGGTCCCCGCCGCCACACGGATGTCCGCTGCCCTCCGTCCAGCCCGGGGTGCCCAGGGTCCCGCGTGCTCCCCACGCCTCACCTTCCTCGTGGCCATCTCTGGAAAGACTCAGCAGCTTCCTGTACAAGCTAAACGTCTTCAGCACGACCTTCCCGGTGTTTTTGTCAAAGACGGCTTCCTGGAAGGCCGACCAGAGGGTGGTCACCCAGCTGCTGGCCTCTGTGCGAGAGCTGACCACACACGGATGTGCAGGGAGGGGGCTCGGGCTCGCCGAGCGTGCCCCCCACTTCCTCCCCATCCCACTCAGAACCCGACACATCAGTGCCCCGAGTGCTGCCCCACCAAAGCCAAACACCTGAAGGGGGTTCCCTGGGGGTGCAGTGGCTTCAGCGCTCTCAAAAAACAATTCCCAGCTAGGGAACCACCCCCTCAAAAAACAACAAAAACCAAAAAAATCCCAAAGCTAAACACCTGCAGCCTGATCCCTGGGACTCCGGACAGGGTCGGGGGGCGCAGGGGGCCGGGGGGTACAAAGAGAACACGAGGCACCTCATGAGGCAGGTGCTCTCTCCTCTTTGCAAGCAAAAGCAAAGCACAGTGGCCAAGGTCACCAACAAGGGAACACAGGTCAGGGGTCAGAGAGCAGCACTGGTCTAGGCAGCTCATCAGGCTCATGACGGAAGGGGCCAGGGGGCCGGCCTCCACAGGCTCGGACTCCCCCGGTCCCATCCTGCGCTGTGGCCACCCTCGGGAGGAAAGAATTGGGGCAAAAGCAGTCACCAGGAGCTCCCAGGAGAAACGTGGCTCCAGAGGACCCCCGGGCCCGGGCACAGTCCGTGGGACCAACAGCCAGGCCGGAGACCCGCTGAGCAGAGTCCACCATGCCGGCGTCTCAGGACGCCTGGGGCCTGCGTCCCCTGCCGCAAACCCGGGGCCCTACCTCCCAGTCCTCCAGGTTCTGCACGGCCACGAACAGGCAGCCGGTGACGTAGAAGAGCTTCCAGCCCAGACTGTCTGGGGGACAAACACAGGACGCAGCCGGTCAGGACGGAGGCCGGGGGCGCAGGCCGATGTGCCCACGGGGTCCCCCTCCCCAGCACGGCTGCTCACCCAGATACTGGGACCCAGTGGCATCTGGGGGCCCTGGTGGTCACTCAGGACCACGTGGGACATGTCCCACCAGCTCTGCCCTCAGGTCCTCTGGGTCCCTGCCCTCACAGCATGGTTTGTGACGGTGGCAGGGAGGAGCGCTCTCAGGGCGTGGCTGAAGTGTGGCTCGTCCCTGAGCAGACGCGGGAGAGCGGGAGAGCACCTGCTCGCAGGGCATTTGCCAACACAGGAAAATACCCCGAGATGTAGGAAGGGGGGGCGAAGGCTACGAGGGAGGTGCTATCAGGAGGAACATGGGCACGCGGAGCTGGTCAGCGCCTGTGGAGCCTCTCGGGCAGAGGCCATGCCTCGGTCACGAATGACGGGCTCGCCTTTGATCTGGTTTCTGAAGTGCTGCGGAAGGTGCTGGGGGCAGGGGAGCGCCTCACCTGCACTGTAGTAGGCAGCGGCCAGCCCAATCGACAAGATTCCTGCCAAGAGAAAGCGGTGCCTTCCTATGGGGCCACCAGCAGCGCGGAGCCCACCTCCCCAGTGCCAGTGGGGGCTGTGGGTGGGGAGCAGGGACAGAGACCACGGCACTCAGGCTCCGGAGCAGGGGAACCAGACCGGGGAGCCGACGTGGGTTTTGCCCACGTGGTGTGGTGTGAGGATGGGACTGTGCGTAGAGAATCACACCATGGCACGAGACACAGGCGGGAGACCACGTGCAGTGTCACGGGAGGGCAGGACCAGAGCCAGGCTGCTGCAGGCACAGCGGCGCCTCCCCGCTCACCTCCGGTCCATCCGCACAGTGCAGCTGCGCGGCGGGAGTGGGACCCTCCCAATGACAGTGGCTGGGACAGAGGCCAGGGCAGCCACCACCACCAAGTCCTCACTGAGGAGGAGGAAACCGGATGTACTGTCACCCATCACGTGGGCCTGTCCTAAGTCACAGACACCTGTGACCAGGCGTAGGAGAACGATGGGGACCGCAGAAGAGCATGCAGTGTTAGCTAAAGGATGTTAAGTGGTGAGAGAGCCAAGATACTCGTAGACACACGTCACTTGTCGTAACGTGTGTAAGAGGAAATCTGGAAGAATACAGAGAAATAAAATAATTGCTACATTTTGGGGGTTGTAAAACCAAAGGAAGAAAAATTTAGTTTCATTTTCAACCTCTTTTAAAGTTCTTTTATTGTGGGGACAATGTTGCAATCCTTACCAACCAGCAGGGACCAGGACCTGATGCCCGGAGCCCTCTTCAGATGGAGGCAGGAGCTGGTGCGTGTCTCCACCTGCATGTACATCTCTGGACCGTGCGGGCAGCCCTCTCAATGGGAGACAGCGGCTGGGAAGAGCAGACACACACACACACACACACAGCTGGAGCCCTGCAGCCACTGTCACCAGGGCAGGAAGCCCGGGCTGACCCACCAGCCAGGCCAGCTTGTCAGTTAACCCCCCAGCTCGTCTGTAAGGAAGGCCCTTCTGCTCAGTTACACTGACCACACGGGGGGCTACTTCCCCTACTCAGGCTCACAGTCATCACGCACTTGATCGTCACCTGCCCTGTCTTACCTGGAAACCTCAGTATCAGAAACCGTTAGCCCGCAGCAGCCTTCGCGCTTCCGGTCCCCTAAGAGAAGCTACCAGAACGCCCTGATTTTACTCTACCCTGGCCTCTGCCAAAAAAGGGAACTGCAAGTCTTGTCATGGTCTGAGTCTGTTCTGGCATGGACGGAAAAAGCCAGTTCTAGGGTCTCCTGCAGCTGCCAAGATCACAGGCTGCACCCAGCCGGTTCCGCAGGGCCAAGGGCATGGCTGCAGCAGGGAGTTCCCCAGCGGGGCTGACCTTCCAGCCGTGGACAATCCCCCAGCCCCGGCGCCCCAGCAGGCCAATACACTCAAGACGCTGGCCCCAGGGTCCCAGTTCTGGGCAGCTTTGCAGATCAGATATGCCTGCAAAGTCAAGTCGGAGTCCTCCCCGTAGCGGATTCAGTTCACACGTGAACCCTCTATCCGGGCCCATCACCGGGCTCCGTCCCTGACGTCACTCATCTGTGTCCACGCGCGTCGGAGCCGCCCGCGCAGCGAGGTCGCCGGCCTGAGCGAGGGCTGCCGGCTCGCCGCCTTCCCCCGCTGCAGGCCCCGGCCGCGGCCCCACCTGCCGACCCGGGCCGCGTCCCGAGCCCGCGCTCCCGAAGGTGGGGCGCGCAAACCGCACCGCCCACCCCGCGCACCCCGCCAGCGGCCGCCGCCAGGCGCCTACCGAAAACGCGGACCGGCGGGCGCAACGCGCGGACTGCGGCGCAGACTTCCGGGCTCGGGGGCGGGCCGCGCACTTCCGGGCCCGCGGGGCGGGGAGCCGCCGACTTCCAGGGTTGGGGGCGGCGCCGCCGACTCGGTGCGGATTCTGCACCCGGGAGGGTGGCGCATCCTTCAGACACTTGGGGCTGCAGAGCCGCGAGTGCAGGCAAGGGGGCGACCCTGACTCTGGACCTCCCTCCCACAGACCCACCCCAAAGTGGGAGAGTAAGAAACGCTCCCTGGACAACCCTGGCGCCATTGCAGCGTCCGCAGAGCCAGCAAATGCGACTCGACAGCGGGTCGTCTGTGGGATGTGGAGCCGCGGTCCCCGTCCGGAGCTCGTCCGGGGTAACTGAGCCCTGAGAAGGACTGTCATTTATACAGATAGGAAGTACCTAATCTAACGACAGATGTATGCAGATTTACAGTAAAAACTGTAAAACTCGCCTTCCTGTTTCCGACCAGATGAAGGAACTGGACCCTACCTGGAAGCCGGCAGCCTGCACCACAGAGCCTCCACAGTGGGATGATGGAGATGATCTGGGAGATCGTATTCGAGCTTATTTTTCTTTTAATATCTATTTTTACGTGTTTCATACTTTACATAGATTAACAGTGCATAATATTGCCTTCTAAAGAAATGCACACACATCAGCATGCATAACCCTGGAAGTTTTACCCGTCTAGGCCCATGGTAACAATTTTGGAGACAACTTTTCTCCTCTACCAGTCAACTTCAGATAGATACTCTCCGCCTGTGGTTCCCAAACCTAAGTATGCCTCAGCATCACCTGGTGGGCCCCGTCCCCAGAAGCGGGCGAGGTCTGAAGACTTAGACCTTGCCAACGCTTCTGGTGCAGGAACCGCACTTTGAGAACCCCTGCTCCAAACGGCTGCAAAGCTGTGCTCTGCGTGAACACAGGAGACTCTCTCAGCTTCCATTCTGCCCTATGGAAACAGCCCTCCCTCTGTTGAGATCCTACACCATTTTGATGGTCTATTTGAATTGTTAGCACCTCCTTCTGAGTCTTTTCTGGCTGCTGCAGCCGGAAGTGATCTTATTCCTCTGAACTTGGGTAGAACTGAATTGATACCCAGACAATTCTACTTTGCATTACAGTTATCTGCATAGTTCTGCTTTCCTTACTACATTACAAGCCATTTAAAGATGGGGGGGGGTGTTCTCTGGTGGTGCAGTGGCTAGGCTTTGGCGCTCTCGACGCTGTGGCCTGGGCTCGTTTCCCAGCCAGGAAACTACGCCCCCCCCAAAAAATATATATATATATAAATAAAGATGAAGACTGTACCGGTGTCCTACAAATATTAAATGAGTGAACAAATGATACAGGATTTGGTTAACATCTTTTTTTTTTTTTTTTTTTAGTATGTGGGTAGTTCCCTGGCTGGGAATCAAACCCAGGGCCGCAGCGTTGACAGCGCCAGCGCTGAAGCCTTAAGCCACTACACCACCAGGGAGCTCCCTTGGTTAAACTCTTGCTGAATATTAGTAATAGCAAAAGACTAGAAATAAATACACTTTCCTGAAAGTGGGGGACTGAATGGATAAAATCTGTATACTGTGCCAATCATCAGTGCATTATCTCAGCTCTAAATTCCGAACTTCATTGCCCGCGCTATGAAAATGGATCCAAGCCCATTTTTTCCGTGCTGTCTGCCGTAATAGTAAGCTTTGTCAATAGAGGGTGCTAGAAAGACACTGCAGGAGAAAGACCTTTTCTTGGTTCCTGAACTGATTTCAAGTCTGAAGCAAAAAAAATGAGCAAGGAAATGTATCAAAAAGCAGAGAGAGGATCAGTTTCTTGTCAAAAGAACTTCATAGCCGAGCCGAAGAGGTTCTCATTGCGGAAAAAAAGAAAAAGGAAGTATTGGAGCAAAAAACAAAACATGAGCAGGGGAAAAATTAAAGATCCTGGTTAGGTTTCCGGGAGCTGGAGCAGCCTTAAATATTTTAGTGATCTCTGTGTATGATCAACATTTGTGTTTAGCCCTACAGAGCGGTTTCATTTCTGGGAGAAACATTATTTTTGTCAAGGGCAGGGGCCGAGTCAGCAACGCGGCCGCTAACACGCAGAGGACAGACGCCAGCGCCCAGCAGCGGCCACTTCACAGCGCCCTCGCGCTCCGCCGGACCACGTGCCCGCGGAACCGCCGCGCGTGCGCACTGCCGCCCCGCCCGGCCTACGTGAGGCGCCTCGGGGCGGCAATGGCGGCAGGCCGGGGCCGCGCCTCCGCCCCTCCCCACCAGGGCGGCGCCGTCTCGGCCGGGCCCCGCCAGAAGGGAGGCGCGTGCCCGGCGCCCAGCGGGCGACCCCGAACGCCCCGGTACGGACACGTCTCCTCTCCTCTGGACGCTCGCTCGCTCCGCGCCGCCGCGTGAGCACCGGCCCCGGCCTTGGCTGCGTCCCCTTGGGGCGGGCCGTGTCCGCCCCC
>PVJL010007511.1:0-77113 GCA_004026885.1 Lyroderma lyra | reverse complement strand
ACTTACGTACCCCAATGTTCATCGCAGCGCTGTTCACAGTGGCCAAAACATGGAAACAACCAAAGTGCCCTGCGACAGATGACTGGATAAAGAAGCTGTGGTACATATACACAATGGAATATTACTCAGCTGTAAGAAAAGATGAAATATTGCCATTTGCAACAAAATGGATGGACCTGGAGATCATCATGCTTAGTGACATAAGCCAGACAGAAAAAACAAAGAACTGTATGACTTTACTCATATGCGGAATATAAAACTGAAAGCAAAGAAAAAAGAAATGAACAAACAGCCCATGGACACAATCAATAGTTTAATGTTCATTTGGGGAGGAGTGGGGAGGGGAGGGGAAAAAGGGGAGGGGGTGGGAGAGGAGGGAGGGAGAGCTAAATATAAGGTGATGGAAAGAGAAATAAATAAATAAAGGAGGAAAGAGGGAAAAACAAGTTCCATTCTAACAAAAGAGAGAGACATACATATAAACCCCTAAATTTCAAGGTAGAATATAATTAAATGCCATAAAATAATGTAAAGAAAGACTATAGAATTCCTACAATGGACAGATGACTTCCAACTTTTCAGAAATGAGTTCTATATAAGTTAAAATTAAAGAGTCACAGGCAAAAATGTGTAGAGGTTAACTTTTAATAGTCAAATACCCGTAGTTAAATGGGCCTGTCCGTGGAAATGTACTCATTTGACACTGGTCCTGAGATTTAAGATTTTAAATGAACAGCAGCCCTAACATATGGGAAAAATCTAACCACCACCAATCTTCTCATGTATTTATTTTTGAACAACATATTTTTATTGACCACTGAATTTATAGTACCCCGTACATATGCATATACATTTACAATGTCTGTATCATATTATCAAGACTACCTTGCCACACTAGTTAAGACAATAATAATTGCTTAGAGTCCACATTTATACCACCACAACCTTGACCTTCAATAAATCTCAGAAAGGTTAGTGTTCATTCTCATAAATCACACTCAGATGATACTGTGTCTCACTGTTCAGAACCTTTGAATAGCCTCTACTTCACTGGATCCCTGGAGTTAAACTATATAGACCATCAGTTCTTTCTTTTTCCCTAGAACTCTTGAAAAAACAAATTCCCATCACAAACAGTAGCTTACTATATCTACAAAATATCTTGGTTCCCATGGAGGAGATTATCTGTTTACCAAAACTAATACTGAGGTAAAATAATAAGTAATAATAATAATAATTCCTTTCTAAGAAAGACGAAATGCTATCTCTGAAACAGGACTTTGCTTCTTATCTCTTCTCTAGGCCCAAGTCCACCTAAACAGCCTCATGCTTCAATTTAAAGTTGAAATCACGAGTTGTTACTGGTACTGTGCTCTTGGGATTTCCACACAGGTACTCTGAGCTCAGGATTGAGCTATTCCTGCCCTCTAACTACCTATCCTCCTTTTTTTATACAAACCCCAAAATTCATTCATCTCAACGGCATTTGTTGAGAGCCATGAGACTAGAGAACAGAAAATGGGAAGAGAGTAGGGTAGCTTCATGATTGCTTTTTTTTTTTTTTTTTTTTTTTTTGTTAAGAACTTTATTTTTTGTAGCCTAAACATTGGAATATTTCAGAGAAGAGCTCCAAGAAAAAAGATCTGGGCACTCAGTATTTAAGACTCATGGAGAGGAGAAACCAGCAAATAAGTCTGGGAGGAGCATCAAGCGAGATGGGAGTAAAACCAAGAGGGAAAGGAAAAAGAGTTTCAAGGTGAAAAGAGTGATCACATATATCATATACTACCAATAAGTCAGATAAGATGAGGATTAACAAATGACATGGAGGTCACAGTGACTTTGATATATTCAGGATAAATAAAGTAGCAAACATGAGAGTCTGATTGAAGTGGTTCAAGAGAGAATACCAGCAACACTTTTGAGAAGCTTCACTGTTAAGGAAAAGAAAGAAAATAAACATTAGCCAGAGGGAAAAGTAAGGATTTTGGTGAAGAAGAGTGATGATTCAGGGAAGAGAGGAGAGAATTTTCTGGCTATTGCATTGCCCTTGACCTTGAGTGGTCCCCGAAGAGGAAATGGGATCACTAGTGGTAAGTTTAGTTCACCTATAACAAGAGGAGAAAAAGCAAAATATTAATAAATGGATACAGACACTTGTAGGTAGGTAAATGTGGTGGTGGGAGGTTATGGGAATTCTCTTCTGTTTCCCAGTGCAATAGGGATGCAAGCTCATCAGCTTAGAGTGAGGATTGAAGAGGAAAGATCTGAGGTGTGGTCAGTATAAAAAATTCATCAAGAAGAGCTGAAGAGTAAGTACTAGTGAAGCCAGTACTATTTCCAAGCAGCATTTTGGGCAAACTTATTAATAATCATATCAATTGAGTATATACAGCATGGTTTTGTGTTTTTCTCTAGCATGTGTGCAGCTGAAGAGCAAGTAGAAAATTAAATTTAAATACAATTGTGGTGTTCCGAAGAAGACAGAATGAAGCAAGAAAAGGTCAAGGGAGTCAAATTTGTATGCAAACAAGTGATTATAAGAATGTTATGGAACAAATGCAAATTGAATAAAGTGGTCAATAAGCAGTCAATGAGTGAAATAAATTGAAAAAATGGTCCTTCTCACAAAAGAAGTGAGAAGCAGTGAAATGGTGAGAAATGCTTGGATTACAGGTGTTGGTAGAAAAGCAACACTGCAGTAGGAGTATTAAAGAGAGTGACCTGGAAACATAAGAACTGGTGGTAAGAGGGTGACTGGAATTAAGCTTAAGGAGAGTTACAGTTATTGGTAACGGCAGTCTCAATATGTTTAAGATAAAACTATGATCTTCTTTCAATGTTCCCTATCTTAGCAGATGAAACCATGAAGCTTTTCCTTCACTATACATAATACATCACTTTCTCTTTTCCATTTGACCCTTTAGAGAATACCCAACACTGCCTACTCCTCTCTTCCTACCTGCTACTCTGATAATCTAAGCTATGACCAACCCTTCTTAGACAATTGCAATAGCCTTTTAACTGGTCCCCAACATCTGCTCTAACCTCAATTATAGCCAGAGTAATCTTTTTAAAACAAATATTTAATCATGTCCCCCACTAATTAAAACCTCAATGGCTTTCTATTGCTCTTAGGATGAAGACCAAACTTTGTTAACAGGGCCCACAGGGTACCATAACTATCCATTCCCTGCCTCTTTTCCCTAGCTTTATCTTGCACTGCCCTCCCTCGCAGGACACATGCTCTAGATATCCTGGGATTTTTTATCTTTAAATAGACCAAACTTCCTCTGATAACAGAGAGTTTGCCTCTTGCCTTTATAAAAATCACCCATCTCCTCCCTTCTACCTGGTTAATGCTTTCATGTTCTTTAACATCTCAATCTATGTTCAAGGACCACTTCTCTGACTCCACAGTGTAAACTGTGGTCCCTTTTTGTGTGCTCTCTCAATGCTAATAATCTTTTATTATGCTGCCCCAGTTTTTTTCATCATGGATCACCAGCTCCAAAATAGCAGCAACCATGTCTATTTTTATTCATTCTTGTGGCCTTAGTACCTAGGACAATCCTGACTAGGTACATAATTGACAATCAGAAATTTTTTCACAAATAATGGTATTATTTGCATGTGTTTGACTAATGCTTTCTTTTTTCAGAACCATCTCCACGTCTTAAGCAACTATCCTCATTAATTTTATCTCTTGTGTTCTAAAACTCATTATACTCCATTCAGTAACAATTTATTTAGTTTGTACCATGTGCCAGGCATAGGGGATTCAGAAATTAGTAGGTATAATCTTCATATTTAATTTGTATATAATCCAACATGGCAAACAGATATGTACACACAAAAAAATGCAATGAATACATTAGGGCTTATTGAGTACTTATTAAGTACCAAGATTTCCAGGTCCTAGAAATATAGCAGTGAACAAACCTGAGTGAAGTTTATAGTCAGGTGAAAATGTGCTATAAATTATTCTGGAGGTATGTAGCACAACTGAGAAAGCAACTAATTCTACTTCTAGGAATTAGGGACCATAGAGAAAGGCACCCCAAAAGCAGCCATGAATAGAGAGGATCACCAGACAAAGAATGAGACACGGAACCAGAATGATACCTTACCACAGTTTTTATTTTATCCTGAGGCTTCATGTTTAATATTTAAGTATTAGAGTGACATCATTAGTTAGGCATTATAGAAAGACAACTTTAGCAACATGAAGAATGGATTACAGTGATCACAATTAAGAGTGTTGTTTTCAAAACTATTCCAAAGTCTGAAGAAGAAATTATCCAAGTCCATAATAGGATAAGGGCAGTAAAAGTAGAAAGTAGAGGATAGATGTGAAAGATATAATTTACTTAGTTACCTTAATGGCTAAGACAGAGAAAAATTCTGAGATTTTTAACTTGAATGGGAAGATGAGTTAAGGAAGATACTGCTCTATTTCCATCAAGTCTATTCCTTCTTCTCAGCACATAGCCAAATTACATATCCCAGTCTCCTTTGCAGTTGGGTGTGGCAATGGGTCAAAGAAATGTGAGTGAAAATAATGAGCACCACTTCTACCACTTGATCTGGATACAATCAATAAACTTCTCTTCCACTATATCTCTCATTCTCTTCCCCTATCAGCTGGATATGCAAAGAGTGATGAAAGAAGAGACTCTGTTACTCTTGGTCCCTCAAGAGAAAGCTCTTATCCCCTTCCAACTGATTGGACTTTACATTAGGAGGAAATAAACATCTATTTTGTTAAGACACTAAAATTTTGGAATTTACCCAGCAGTTAGGGTTAACTTAACTAATACAATGGTGATGCCATGAGCCAAGACACAACTTCAGAAGCAGAAGCTGATGCAGATGTAAAGAAAGAGACTTCAACTTAGACCTATTTAGTTTGAGATTCTTTTGACATATCCAAGCAGCTAGAAATAGTGGTCCAGAAATCAGAAGAGAGCTAAAGGCAAAGCTTTGGAAGTTTTTGAAATACAAGTGACTAAAGACTTGGCCTGATTGAAATAACATAAGAAGAGGGTATAGAGGAAGAAAAGATAAAGGCTTGGATTGGGAAATATCAGCCAGCATTTTTTAAAATGTAGAAAAATGAGGGATCAGAAGGTAAAAAACACTCTCTCAAAATTTTTCATGATCTACATTTTTTTATAATAAACCAAGATAGATGCTCTTAGAATTAAAGACCACTTAATTCTGTTAAACTGATAGTCATATGAGGTCTGACAATTACATTCATGAACTCATCCTAGCCAAAGTACTGAATACCTCACTGCTGAATATCACTATGGTAAACTTTGAAGTACTCCCCTTGGGAAGCTATACACCAATGTCAGCGCCTAGTCCACCCTTCAAAGCAATTTGGGAACCTTTTTTTCTGGAATGGTCAATCAGAGCGGTTGTCGTATTACCCTTGATGTCCTGAATATCATCAAAATGTCTTCCTTTCAATATTTCCTTTATCGTTGGGTCAAAAAAAAGTCATTGGGGGCCAGATCAGGTGAGTATGGAGGGAGTTCCAATACAGGTATTTGTTTACTGGCTACAAACTCCCTCACAGACAGTGCCATGTGAGCTGGTGCATTGTTGTGATGTAAGAGCCATGAGTTGGCAAAAAGTTAAGGTCATTTTCATCTAACTTTTTCACGCAGCCTTTTCAGCACTTCCAAATAGTAAAGTTGGTTGACTGTTCATCCAGGTCATTCAAATTCATAATGAACAATCCCTCTGATATCAAAAAAAAAAAAACAAAAACAAAAAACAAAAACAGTTAACAACATTATTTTGACTCTTAATTTGGACTGACAAAAGTTTTTGGTTCTGGAGAACGGTGCACTTCGATGCTTTGTTTCAGGGTCGTATTGGTACACCCATGCTTCATCACCAGTGATAATACAGCCCAGAACATCATCTTGCCTCTCCAAAAGGTCTTAGCAAACTTCAACTCTCCTTTTGTTCATCAGTGAGGTCTTTCAGGATCATTTTTGCACACACCTTTCGCACACAAGATTTTCAGTTAAGATATTCTTAACTGTTTCTCTATCAATGCTTACTTGATCTGCTATGCTTCTCACAGTCAGCCAATGATTTCGAAACCTAATTTGATGAAGTTTTGCAAAGTTTTTATCAATTCTCCTCCTTACTGGCCGCCCTGACCTCTCCTCATCAGTGACACTTTCTCTCCCCACAGAAAAACTTTTAATCCATTTGTACAGTATGGCATTATCCCCATAAACTTGAACTAACATATCCTTGATTTCACTTCTACTCTTGCCAAGTTTAACAAGAAATTTAATGTTGGTTTATTGTTCCAACTCAAGTTCCACCATTCTTGCGATGGCACACAAAACATACAACAAAATAATGAACACCACTCAGCAAGACAACATTTTACAGTGACACGAACACAGCTGTGAGCCACAGATACACCAAGGTTATGAAACCTTACAGTGCTGCCAACATAAGCACCAGGTGGCTAGTTTGCAAACTTAATTGTGAGAACTCATATAAGTCATATTATTGCCTCTGCTATTAAAACTCTGAATTCAATGAATTCATTAATGCTTTGCTTCCTATACTGAAAGCTCTAAAATTCAATAAAACCATTACCTTGCCTAAAATGCCACAATGTTTAAATATTGTAAAGGCTTTGAAACCAACGAGTAGCCTCTAATAAATACCCTGACACATTTTATAATCTCTTTGTAAAAACATTTCTTACCTCTATCAACTTTTTAATGTTTAATTTCTTCTAAAATGCTTTCACATGCATTATTCATTTGATGCCCCTAACAAATCTGTATGATTAGTGAAACATAGTTGGGGCTCCAAACATCTGACAAATGATAGAAAGCGACCATTACCTTAGTATAGCGTCCATGTCAAAAGAAAGCTCATTTCAGGAGGCAGAACTATTTCCCAAGGATATCTGCAAGAAAAATATGCACATTTTAAAATGCTATTTTAATCCCATAGGTTATCCATTCATCAAGTCCTTGTAGTTAATGAGTCTCTATTCTTCACTGTGACATTAAGGGACATTTTACTTCCTGATCACAGTTTCAGTCACCCCAAAGAGAGCGAGCAAGTGATAAAGTGTGCATCCTGGACAACAAAAACCACCATTTATTTAATAGTAACACTGTCTTTTGTGGTAATTGCTTTTACAATTTCAAATATATTCTGATTAATGCCTCACAGATAGGGGCATGGTTATGCATTTCTTTGTCTAAAGGAAGTAGCTGTTTTGAAATATTCCTGATTTAACTTGTTTTCTAAAAGAATTGTGAGTCACAAATACATGGTGATGGAAAGAGAACTGATTTTGGGTCATGAACTCATAATGCAAAACATGAATAACTGTAAAGTTGTACACCTGGAACCTATGTAATTTTTACTAACCAATGTCACCCAAATAAATTGAACAATAAAAAATGGGGAAAAATTATGAGTCAAATAAAAATAAACATTCAATGAGATCTCATAAATGCCAACTTTGGTTTAGGTCATCTCTTCTAATATCTTCAAATATCCTAAAATGATCAAATTTCTACATAGCTGATTTTGTGTGTCAACTTGGCAAGACTTTGATGACCAGATATTTGTCAAACACTAGTTTACATTATATTTTGGATGTGATTAATGTTTATAATCAGTTGACTTTAAGGTGAGCAGATTACCCTCCTTGATGGGGGTAAGCCTCATTCAATCAGATGAAGGCCTTAAGAGCAAAAATGAAAGTTTCCAAAAAGAGAGTTCTGCCCACAGAACAGAAATTCTGCCTGAGCTTTCAGCCTCCATATTTAGAACTGCAGCATCAACTCTTTCTTACCTGAACATCTACCTGACAGACTGCCCTACAGATTTCAGACTTTCAGTCCCTACAAGAGCAAATCACCCCACTTTTAATACATTTAACATTCTCTACTACAACCTTGTCCTTTTCCAAAGCAGACATGTACTGTCATTCAATATATTTTCTCTCGTTTTTTTTTAAGTATTGAGAAGTTGGTAGAATAACAAAAGAAAAACAAAAATAGTTCTTGTTCTTATTTGTTATAAAAGTAGGACACACTTGAAAGATAATTTTCTGTAGAAATATGTGAATAAATATACCCTTGATTGAAGAAGATTTAGAAATGAATTTAAAAAGAATGTATAAGATAGAATTCTCCAGAGAAACAGAATCAGCCTTATGACCTCATTTAACTTTGTCTCCCTAAATACCTTATTGTCAAAAACATTCATATTGTGGGTTAGGGTGTCAACATATGAATTTGGGGAAGGGAGGTCATAATTCAGTTTATAACACACATTAAGGAACTAAAAAAGAAAGGAAATTAAACCCAAAGTTAGTGGAAGAAAATAATAAAGATTAGAGCACAGATAAATAAAATAGAGACTAGAAAAGCAATGAGACAATCATGAAAACAAATATTTGTGATATAAAAAAATCAAGAAAATTGACAAAACTTAGTCTGAGAAAGGAAAAAAGAGAGAAAATGCAAATAACTAAAATCAGAAATAAAAATTGGGATAACACAACCAAGTTTACAGAAATAAAAATAAAAGAATGCTATGAATAATTGTCCACCAATAAATTAGATGAAATAGACAAATTTGTAGAAACACACAAATTATCAAAACTGACTCAAAAAGGAAAAGAAATCTAAACAGATCTATCACAGATTACATCAGTGATTTTTTTTTTAAGTAAACAAACCAAAAATAAAAAAATAAAAGACTTCAAACACATTCATGTCCAGAACCAAATGGCTTCACTGGTGATTTTTACCAAATATTTAAAAATGAATTAACATCAATACTTCTCAAACTCTTCTAAAACACAGAACAGGAAGAAACACATTCTATGAGTTAGGACTGTTTTACCTTAATGTCAAAGACACTTCAGAAGAAAAAACTACAGACCAATGTCTTCTACAAATACAGATGTAAGAATCCTCAGAAAATAACTGCCAAACTGTGTCCAACAGCATAATAAAAGGATTATACACCATGATAAAGTTAGATTTATCCTAGGAATGTGCAAGTGGGTTCAATATATAAAAATTGATTTTATAACCACATTAATAGAACAAAGGGAAAAAAACATGATCATCTCTATCAGAAAAAGCATTTGACAGAAATATATTTTCATAATTATAAAAAAATCAATAAACTAGGAATAAAAGGAAACTTTCTCAAGCTAATAAAGGGTATATATGAAAAACCCACAACTATCAACATGTGTAATAGTGAAAGATGAAAGTTTTCACCCCAAATAGGAACAACACAAGAATGCATACTTTAACCACTTGTTCTATTATACTAGAAGTGCTGGCCAAGAAATTAGGCAAGAAAAATAAATAAAAGGTATACAAATTGAATAGAGATAAAACTATCTGTATTTGTATATATTATGATCCTATATATAGAAAACTCCAAAGAATACACACACACACACACACGAAAAAACTATTACAGCTAATCAGCCTAGCAAAAGTACTCATACAAGATCAACACACATAATTCAGTTGTACTTCTATATACCAGCAATAAATAATCCAAAAAGTAAATTAAGAAAAAAATGCATTTATAATAACATTCAAAACCATAAAATGCCTAAGAATAAGTTTAATCAAGCACACACTATGATGGTTATACCTTTTTTTTCTTAATGGAAAATAACAAATGTTGGCAAATATGTGAAGAATTTGGAACCCTTGTACATTCCTAGTGGGAAAGTAAAATGGATCAGCCACTGTGGAAAATAGTTTATTGGTTCCTCTAAAAATTAAACACAGATTTACCATACCACCAAGTATTTCACCACTAGGTATATATGTCCAAAAGAACTGAAAATAGGTACTGAAACAAGTACACATACACAGTACTATTAAAACAGTACTATTCACAATAGCCAAAAGAGAGAAGCACCCCAAACGTTCATCAATCAAAGAATAAAAAGACTATAGTATATACTTACAATGGAATATTCATTCATAAAAAAGAATAAAGTACTGATATATTATATAATGTGTGAAACTTAAAAATATATACTAAGTGAAAGAAACCAGATAAAAAAACTCATGCATCATATGATTCCATTTATGAGAAATATCCAGAACAGAAAAATCCAAACAGACAGAATACAAATTGGTGGTTACCAGAGCAAGAAGGAGCAAGAAATGGGAAGCAACAGTTTTAATGGGCACAAGGCTTCCTTCTGAAATGATAAAGTTGCACAATATTGTGAATGTACTAAATGCTACTGAACTGTTCACTTTAAAATGGTTAATTTTATGTGAATTTCATGTTAATTTTTTTAAATTGTGCACAAAAAAGAGATCCTTAAAATAACACCTTATGATGTAGACTATAAGTTTCCAGGAAAATTATTCAAGTGTTAAATTACTGAAGTTTTAGAATTACTACCCAGAGGAACTTTAAAATAAGGTAATAATGTTGTTTAATGTTTTCAGCCCTTACTGTATATCAAGCATTATGTTGAGTTTTATATACATTATTTCCTTCTAACCTAAGAATCACCATGAGTACATTCAATTTAAAGAACAAAACCTGAGGTATGGAAAGGTTAAATTGCTCTCAGTTACACAGATAGGAGAAAAATATTTCACTTGAAGTCTAGCTAAACCAAAGCCCTACAACTACAGACATACAAAAGAAGCCACCTCAAGACTGGTAGGAGGGGCAGAGACACAGAATGGGGTGGTCCCATACCCGCGTGTGAACCTTAAAAATTGGTAGGGATATCTCAGTGGTGGAGGTCCCCCCCACCAGAGTAGCAGGGTGTCCCAGCCCCACACCAAGCTGACCAACCAAGGTTCAGTGACAGGAAGAAAAGCACCCATAAGTTCTGGCTGTAAAAACTAGTGCAGATTGTGGCTGAGACTAGGGTGGCTGCAGTTCCAGGTGTTCCTCTAAAAGGGCCTACACATGGACTTACTCACTGACAGACTCACTTGCTCTGAGCTCCAGAGCTGGCCAGCTTGAAAGGCATTAGGAATATGTGGGGAAGAACTGCATTGTCTGGCTTCAGGGCGAGGGCTGGAGGAACAGCTTTCTCCCAGAGGGAAGAACTGGCAGAAGACACTGTTTCTTTGTTGAGCTCTCCCTTCTCCCGGTTTGTAGGCACAGGTGGCCACCACAGCTGAAGTCTATCAAACTTGCTATCATCTTTCATTTACCAATTCCCTGAGACCCCACTGCACCCAAAGTGAACCCTGCTCTGTAGGATCAGCCCTTGCACCACAGCTCCTCTAATGTAGTTATGGCTAGTCCTCACAACCAATCAAATCAGCCCGCGTCAATCCATCCCACTGACATGCAAACAGCAACCAAGGGTCAACTACAATAGGAGGACACATACAACCCACACAAGGGACACTCCTGGAGCATCCAGCTATGGTGTCAAGGGAGACTGCACCACTAGGTCGATCCCACAAGACACCTACTACATAAGGCCATTCTACTAAGACCAGGAGGCATAGCAGCCCTCAATAATAGAAAGCAGCCAAAATGGGGAGACAAAGAAACATGTCCAAAATAAAAGAACAGAACAAGCGCCAGAAAAAAGGAAAAAAAAAAAAAACAACAAAAAACTAACCAAAATAGAGATAAGCAATCTACCAGAAGCAGAGTTCAAAACTTATAAGGATGCTCAATGATCTCAGAACTTCACCAAAGAGATAGGAAACATAAAAATGGAGACAGAAAACATAAAGAAGAACCAGTCAGGAATAGAGTACAATAACTTAAATGAAGAACACATTAGAGGGAATCAATAGATTAGATGAAGCGGAGAATTGAATCAGTGATTTAGAAGATACAGTAGCAGAAAACATCCACTCAGAACAACAAAAAGTAAAAAGAATCCAAAAAAAAGGAGGCTATTTTAAGGGGCCTCTGGGACAACATCCCGTGTACTAAAATTTGCATCATAAGAGTACCAGAAAAAGAAGAGAGACAGCAAGGAATTGAAAGAATAATGATGAAAAACTTTCCTAACCTAGCTTTAAAAATAGATATACAAGCCCAGGAGGTTGCAGAGAATCCCAAACTAGATGAACCTAATGAGGCTCATCCAAAGACACATCATAATTAAAACGCCAAAGGTTGAAGACAAGAGAGAATCTTAAAAAGTAGCAAGCATAAAGAAGTTAGTTACCTACAAGGGAGCTTCCATAAAACTGTCAGCTAATTTCTCAACAAAAACTTTGCAGGCCAGAAGTGATGGGCAGGAAATACTCAAAGTGGTGAAAAGCAAGGACGTACCATTGAGCATATTCTCCCCAGTAAAGCTAGCATTTGGAATTGAAGGTCAAGTAAAGACCTTAGCAGAAAATAAAAAGCTAAAGAAGTTCATCACCAAGCCAGTATTATAAGAAATCTTACAGGGACTTAAGATTAAAAATATATCAAAAATATAAATTAAAAAATGGCAGTAACTACATATCTGTCAACAATTACTTTCAATGTAAATAGATTAAATGCTCCAATTAAAAGACAGGGTGGCTGAATGGATAAAAAAACAAGCCCCTTAGAACAGGATGCCTATAAGAGACTCACTTCAGATTAAAAGGCACACACAGACTAAAAGTAAAGGGATAGAAAAAGGTATTTCATGAAAATGAAAACAACTAAATAAACAAAAAGTTGGGGTAGCAATACTTATACCAGACAAAATAGACTTTAAAAACAGACTTCTAAAACAAGAGACAAAGAAGGAGCCAGTAATCCTACTTCTTGGTATTTATCTGAAGAAACCTAAAACACTACTTTGAGGGTACGTGTGTATCCACATGTTGACTGTAGTATTACTTACAATGACCAAGGTGTGGAGGAAGCCCCTGTCTCTGTCAAGGGGTGAATGGATAAAGAGGAGGTGGTACATACACAATGGAATATTGCTCAGCCATGAAAGGGAATGGGTTCTTGCCATCTACAGCAACATGGATGGACTTGGAAGGTATTGTGCTGAGTGGAGTATGTCAGGAAGAGAAAGACAAATGTAACATGAGTTTGCTTATATGTGGAATCCAAAGAACAAAATAAACAAAGACACACACACACACACACACACACACACACACACACACACAAGCAGAAACAAACTCATAGATACAGAAAATATTTAGATGCTGCCTAACAGAAGAGTGGTTGGGAATGAGTGAAAATGGTAGGCTGACTATATTTCCTTTAGACAAAAATGGGATATTAGGATGACAAAAATGTGATGGGGTTATGGAATATTCTGTATTCATGAAAAAGTAAGACTAACAATAGTTTTATTACATGAACATATTGAGCTAACAATTATTCTGCAGTGACAGAACTCATACAAAAACTTAGGCAGATGTACAGGGAGATTGTATTTCACCATGTTCGTACTATGAATATTTCTTCAATGAAGTAATCTTATGCAGCAAGTTCTGGTCTTTCAACACCTCATCATAAAACTTCTAACACTCCATGACACAATTTCGTTTTACAACTAACATAGCCCTTATTGTCTCAACACTTAATCTTGATTTTTAGGCAATAAGAGGCCTAAAAAGCAACCTAAACTCACTGCAAAAGAACATGGAAAGAGGTGCAAATAAATAACACTAATTTAATGCATATAAAACACAAAAAATTCATAAATATATATATATCAATAAAATACAAGTATAACACATCACATGAGCAGTAAAAAATCTATATGGTATACCACACTGACCATTCTAATATAGGACTCCAGTGGCCAGACTGCAAAAAAATCATAACTATACACCAAAAAGAAAATAAAAGGAATTAACACCTACAGCTATCACAAGCCAGTACATGCTAATGTCCCACTGCAGCAGAGTTCTGCTATAATGTAAAAACAGCTAGCAGCCTCTTGAACCAAAATATGAGTCTGAAAAGTCTGAATCAAACTGAATTTTAGAGCAGAAAGAATCTCTATGGGCAGAACAATGGTAAAAATAACAGTAAAACTCAGTCACTGCATCCCACACTCCTAACCTGACGGAAGCAAACAGCCAGGTGAGCCCGTTCAGTAGCTCGTGGCTCCCACACTCTGAATGGGGCTTACAACTGCCTCTTGAATTCTCCCTCTCAGCAGACAAACAAGGGGGCGGCAATTGGTCTGATCTTAGCTCGCTCAAGAAGCCTGGCCCTGACTGGATAAAGTAAATGTAACTTCCTCTTTCATCACACAGTACTTTTACTGCACACATTGATCAACATAGAGCCTTATGATAAGTAAACGACCCGCACTCATTTTTTTACAAAAGATTAAAAACGGGACAAAATTGACATTTATATTAAAACAACAGAACAGTTGGGAAATATGAAAAATATGGTACTGTCTCATTTAAAATGGTACATATGGTCAGCCTAGAAAAAGGGACAAGGGATTAAAAAGTACACATTGGTTGTTACAAAGTAGAGATGTAGGGTATAGCATAAGAAATACATTAAATAATATTGTAATAACTGTGTATGGTGTCAGATGGGTACTAGATTTGGGGTGATAGATGAGAGAGGGTTTGGGGCCAGGGTGAAAAGGTGAAGGAAATAAGAAATACAAATTTGTAGTTACAAAACAGTCATGGGGATGGAAAGTAAAACACAGAGAATATAGTCAATAATATGGTAATAACTATGCAGAGTGCCAGGTGGGTACTAGACTAGTCAGAGGGTTCAGTTCTTAAATTATATAAATGTCTAACCACTATGCTGTACACCTGAAATTAAAATAAAATAACATTGAACATCTAAATAAAATATTAAAAATAATAAAATTGATATAAATAAAAATATTAAAAATAATAGCTGACATTTATTGACATTTACTATTTGCTAAGCACTGTTCTAAGGCAGGGCCTTAACATGTTAATGTATATGCTCATTTGTTTAATCAATTATTAATACATTCTTGCATGTCAAAATTATAAAGGTGCTGTTCAACTGAAAAGAAAGTTAGTGAAATGAGATAGCTCAAAGAATTTACCCAAAAGTAGCAGAGAGAGCCAAGGATCTGATAACCATGAGATAAGAAAAAGAGAAGCTGTAATAAGGTCTAATACAGAGCTAATATGAGCCCTAGCAGCAGAAAATGAAAAGAATGAAAATGAAGCAGTATTTGAAGATATAATGGCTGGCAATTTTCCACATCCAGAGTCAGGAATCTACAGAGAGAGGATGCACCAAATTTATCAAATAAATGAAATAGAAAGAAATCCTTTCCTAGATTTTGCAGTGAAACCTCAGCCCCAACGTCAAAGAGAAATTCTCAAAAGAAGTTAGAAGGGTAAAGCAGACTGAGCTCAACAAGCTGATTTTAAAATGTATATTGAAGGGCAAAGACCCAAGACTCTCCAGAATGAGACCAGTAAGACTGAGTAAGACCTATCCTACCCAATATAAAAACTTATTATGAAGTCCTATAAATTAAGACAGCTTGGTATTTGTGGAAGTACCGTCAAGTGAATAAATTAAACAGAAGAGAAAGCCCAGAATCACCTAGATATATAGGAATTTGATCAATTAGAAAGATGGCACAGCAAATAAGTGAGGAAAGGAGAGACTATTTACTATTGTTGAAATAAATGATCAGTCATTAAGAAAAAAAATTGGATTCTTATCTCATAAAATGCAATTCCAAATAGAGTTAAGTCTTAAATTGAAAAGGTAAAACTTTAAAAGTTAGAAAAAAAGTGCAGAAGAATATTTTTCTGACTTTGGGATTGGTAGAGTTTTTAAAAGACATTTTAAAATGTTAAACACAAAAGAGAAGATACATAAATTTAAATTAAAGTAACTTCTGCTCATGGAAAGATACAAAAAAGGTAAGACAGCAAACTGCATCCTTGAGGAACATATAATTCAATACATATAAGCAAAAAAAGTTCATGTGCAAGGTATACAAAAAACCTTCACAAATTGGTAAGAAAAATAAATGACTTCCCCGAATGGGATAAAATGCATGAATAAACATGGCACAGAATAAGAAACCTAAATGGTAAAAAAAAATATGAAAAGATGCTCAAACACATTAGTAATCAAGAGAATGTAAATTTAAAAAAAACAGATATAATTTTATTCATAATAGATTGGCAAATTTAAAAGGTATGAAAATACCTTATGCTTGTGAAAGTATAACATAGTACAACCATTTTAAAAACAATGTAGCATTATCTTATAGAGTTTAACACTAACATGCCCTCTACCCCACTCCTATCATATAAACCCTAAAGTAATTCTTAACATGTGAACCAGGAGACATGTACAAGAATACTCATATTACTGTTTGCAATAGCAAACAGCTGAGACAATCCAAGTCTATTATCAGGAAAATGGGAATGAACTATGGTATATTCACATAGTAGTACATTATCAATAAAAAAGAAACGAACTAATACTGCATGAATGACACAACTTGAAGAAATTTTAGAAACATAATCTTGAATTAGTGAAGCAAACTGCAGAAATATAATCTGATACAATTTTTATAAAATTCAGAAATAAGTAATTCATATATATATATATATATATATATATATACACACACACACACACACATACATACAGATATATAGGTATAGATAGATATAAAACTATATTTTTTTATAAGTCCAAGGATGATGAATACACATTTCAGGATACTAGTTAATTTGGGGAAGATGAGATAGGGGAGTACCATGCAGAAAATTTTACATTCTAGGTCTTAATCTTGGTAATAAATTCAGAAGTGTTTATTATTAAACTTCATAACTTAAATATATACATCACATATTTATTGAGCATCTATCATATGCCTGGAAATATTTAAATATATTTTGTAATATATGTGCAAAAGAATATATGTCACTATTGTGAGTTAATAGCAGGTACATTCTGAGTGTTTTGAGCATGATTGCCTAGTCCTGTATTTGAGTTAATTTTGTATTGCATACTGAGGACAAAATAAGAGTTCATTTTGGCTCTGAAACTTTAAATGACATTTTGATACTATCCATAGCTCCCAAGAATGTCCATAAATTATACAGACTCAGTTAATGGCTTTCCTTTTTTAGATGAACTGAATATGATGACATGTTTTCTTTTTCCTTAACAAAAACAAAAAAAATTAGCTAAAAAGGAATAAAAGAACACTACATAGTCTTCAGATTAAGCCTAAGATCTGAAATGCAGTCTGAATTAATCTCTGCATTTATCCTTTGTAGTTTTATAAATTCCCTTTAGGTAATTAATATGCTAAAAATAGAACCCATTTCTTTTATATCTCCTTAATTTTTTTCTTTTAATAAATTTCATTTTAATTATAAAATCAACAGCCACTACAAAAATGTCCTACAACAAATACATACAAAGTAAAAATTCTCCCACCCAAACATAACCACTTTTTTGTTACATAACTTTCTTTCTTGAGGTAAATATATTTTAAATAATTGATGTAAAAAATTTTGTATTTTGTTTTTGAAAGTATTTTAACACAATTCATGGCCTGCAGTTTCATTAGGAAAGATATTTTATTAATACAAAGTAGTCTCCAACAGTGAAATACCAAATTAAAGTAAATCAATTAAAAGTCACAATCAAAACCTACCATACCAATGTAAATGTCAAATGAAAGCTGGCAGAAGGTGTCAGTTTTCATCTCTCAAAAGCCAAAAATTACATTCTTTAAATGTTACTACTCATCCAGACACTGATTTGCTTAGTCCCTGAACAACACGGCAGTGTCCACTTCTGAAATTTGATACCCACAGCTTCACCTTAGGTGGCTCTTTCATGAGAGGATCAGTCTTTGAGTACCTTAAATTTGGACAGTGGGACACAGACCCGGAGTCCCAGAGCGTGACAATGGTTCTTGGTTTATCCACTCAGTAAGGCAACATGCAGCTGGTGATCATTTAACAAATTGCTGGTTGCATACACACACACATACACACACACACACACACATTGAAGTCTTCTTCAACTAGCATATAACACGGAAAAAAAAAATAGAGGAGACTAGTTAGATAAGAAGGAGATAAGAGCAAAGCCTTACTATGGGAGAGAAGAAGTGCTCTCAGCTAACGCCTGTAAATAGTAGCTCAAGTAGACCAGATGCTATCTGTTCCTTTCATTAATATAAACATAAACAGCATTGATCCACACATAGTCCTTTCCTATTCAAGGAGTCTGCCCACTACCTGATTGATGTCTAAGTTCATCTTCAAAGACCTGTCACTCATGAAGCATTTTCTCACTATTCCACCTTTGTAGCCCCCCTCCCTGAGCTATGTTCTCAGGAAAACACAAACAAAAACATAGGCTTCAGGGAGGTGGGGGGAGGGGGGAGGCGAATTACATGCGATTCTGTAAGGTGTTGGAAGCCCACGAGACAGTGTATTCTGCACGCACGGAAGAGAAGTGCCTCCTCGTAGAGGTGAGGCCTTGGACATAACACGTGAAGAGCCAAGAATATAGAACGTAATGAACGTTAGAACTACACGGCACCTTGGAGAGCAACAGGGTAAACCGCACCTCACAGGAACGCGAGGTTGCCAAGCCGGCAGCTTTCCCTTTAAGCGCCTGCGGCCCCGCCCCGCGGAGGAAGCCTACCGGAAGTCTACGTGCGCTGCCACGAAGTCAGATTCCTCCGCCGGTCGCGGCGCTCGGCCCGCGGCTTCGTCCTCATCTTGCCCGGGTTTTCTCCTCTCCCGCTCGCCTGCTTCAGGTCTGCGGCTGTCGTTTCTCCGGCCAACATTCCCGGCGACCGTACCCACCGGCACTCGGACCTAGGCCCAGCCATGTCTGCGGACAGCCGACACTGCCGCGGCCAGGACCCGCCCCCAATCCCGATACGCACTTCCGTCGACGCCTGGTCTGGGACCGAAACGGGAGGGGAGCCAGGCGCGCGGCAGGCCGTGATGGGCGCGGTGGCCTCAAGATGCAGGGCCTGCTGACCCAGAACCATACCCTGCGCAGGTTGAACCAGGAACTCATGGACCAGGTGCAGCGGCTGCTGTGCGAGAAAGCCTACCTGCTGGCCCAGGTGCGTCCCCGTGACCTTTCCTGAAACGTTTAAAGGCGACTGTGCCCTACTTCCCCGATTTTTGATCCAGGCGACCTCTTAGATGAGGTTTTTCGAGGCCACATTCTCCAACGACACCCTAACTATGGCGTTTTTAATTAGCCGCTTCTCTGGGGTGGCAGAGGAGTGGGTTGTCCCCTACATCGCGAGGGAGAGCCCCATCCTCTTGTCATTATGAGGGCTTCGTAGACACGCTAGGACCCTCTAGTGTCCGGAGGGATGGCTGCAAGCCACTGCGACCCCCACAAACCAGGGCCTGCTTGACTTTGATTCACTAAGAGTTCCCCACATCCCTTGCACTCTGCCCAGCAGCCCAGGCTAGGAACCTGTTAGAAATTGAATGGACCGCTAGGATCATGCCACCTGCCATCTCTGAAGACTGTTGCTGACTGTTTTTGAAAATCGGGCAATCTAGGAAGTACCTCAGTTTGCCACTAACCATGGACACAGATTTGGATAACGCAGGCTGGGAGACAGCTTCCAGGTTTAGTGTTCCTGGCAGCCAAATTTTGACATTTGTACCCCAAGAACAGTTTTCCACAAACTTCATTTCTGTACTGAAAACACAAGGATCACAGATTGTGCCTTTTGGTCAGAAATCCAGGCACCGGACAATACAAGCAAAAAGTATTCTAAAATTTAAACACATGCGTATCTTACATTACCATATGCTCAGTACTGTACTTGGTGTTACAGAAGAAACAAAGATGAGTAACACAAAAATCTATGTCCTCAGGAACTGAATTGTGTTCTGGAAGAAAATTCTAAGTGTATATTGTGATACCTGGTAACATAATGCTTTTGATTGAGTACGTAGAAAGGTAGGCTTGAGAAGGAGAAATTAGCCCTGGTCCTTTTAACAGCTGCCTCTAAATTAAAATGATAAAGTAGTCAGAAAGGGAAAACAAGGACCTGGCCTGGTAGGAGGTCCATTAACAGTTGCCCCTAAAGTAAGGAGAAAAGGAATGGGAGAAAGAACTGGCCTATAAGGAGATGCATTCAGATACCTCTAAATCAAGAAGAAAAGGAATGAATGCATAAGGAACTGGCCTATTAGGAGACCCAATTAGCAGATGCCCCTAAAGTAAAAAGACAATCGTCAGAAAGAAATACAGGAGAAAGAATTAGCCCTGGTCCATTAGCAGTTGTCCCTAAATTAAGAGGACAAGGTAGTCAGAAAAATGCCAGAAAAAGAGGAGATAGCCCCACTTATCCAAACATATGTCCTGCTTCCCAGGACCATACTATTATAGTTTTGCTTCTTTCAAATAAATCACAAAAGAGGGAGAGTGGGAGAAAATTCTACCCACAGAAATAAAAACCCTCACACAGTGTAAGGAGAGGCTATTCCCCTCTTGGGTAAGCCTGCTCCATGTCTTGGAATGTACTTTCTTTACTAATAAACTTTTAACTACCTTATGCTTTCACAAACTGTTTCTTGACTCAATTCTTTTCCTTCAAGAAGACAAGACCCGAGGAAAAATCGTTTTTTCCCGGTAACATTTTGTATGTGAACAATGGCATATTTGATTCTTTTTTTATGGCCATTTTTACTTTACACCTCATAGTTTAAAAGTATATGTTAAAAACATGCAGCTTACAAAGGAGACAGAAAACCCACTTAAGCAATTATGTTTCCTCATGAATCTGGTGAAGATGCTGTTTTTAAAATGCACATAACTGGTGCCAAAAAAAAAGGGGTATATTCTTTGAACTGTACCCACTTGGCTTTGTTTCTTTATATTAAATGACTTAGCGCCCTCATTTTTTGCAAATTACATTTTTGGCCTCAGTTTTTCTTCTGTAAAGGCATTACTTGATCATTAAAATTTGGTTCAAAATTTTGTGATTCTCTATGGGGCCAAAGAAAGGGAAGAAAAAGGAAGTTCTGAGCCCTACTATTAAAACGAGGTCCTGAATCCCTCTATGGAGGAAAGTTCATAACTGCCTTTCCTTGAGTCTATAGGTTTTGTCATTCTAGTAGTCAATATGGTCTCACTGAAATATCTTCTTGAATTCCTGGTTAGATATCTTCATACTCTGAAAAAACTCATCGCAGCCTCATTCATGGACAGTTTATTACCTGAAGACCATAGGAAAACCCTAATTATATTTTTGCAAGATGTGATTAAAAACAAGTTATAGCAATTATTTTAGCATTGCTGGTTAGCATTACAAGAGTTCATAAGGAGATGGTGCCCCTCAGTGTGACCTCTTACATACCGCACTTGCAGTAGCACATACGTACTAACAAACTTAGGCCTATTGGCTGATAATTTCAAAGCAGTATTTTTCCCACAGTAAAAAAAAAAAAAAAAAAAAAACAAAACCTGTAGGATACAGGTTTTTTTCAATTTTTTTTTTTCCAATAAACCTTACAAGAGTACATATTTGGGCAGACACAAAACTTTCTAATGAAAGATCAATATCCACACTTAATAAGTCAAATACAGCCTGAAAAAAATGTAACTCAGAAGTTAAAATAGCTCATACTTAAATTTCTAAAGCTATCTCTTTTTTGTTGAGGATCACTGTATCTCCAAAAGAAAAAATAAAAAGAAAATACATGAGGCTTGCTTACAATTACCCAGAGAGAAAGAGCAGCAGGTCAAAAGGTCACTGGTCAATGACTTCCACATCTGAAGTGAGGTCTTAACAGGCTATGATCAATTCATTTTTTTTTTTTCTGCTGAATGACCTCCAGGGAATGGTTCCTCATCTGGTCCTTTATCAGGTTCACCTAGATGGCCAACAGGCCACTGTGACCTTCCTCTGGACCTGAGCAATTTCCTCATCTGCTAGATTGAGTTTCTCTTCTGTGTGGGCGTTTAACGTTGGAATCTTTGAACTTCCGTTTGAATTCATAATTGTAATCCTGGATGCACTTCTTCAGCCATTCTGCATTCTTGGTATTGCCTTAAATCCCCTCTTTATCCTTCTCAAATCCCTTGAAAAGGTCAGAGAAAGAGATGTGTTCATGGAGTTCACATCTTTAGTAAGCTGATGTTTCTTTCAGACCTAGGTTTCCGTTTTGGCAAGCTCCTGTTTCTGAGCCTCCTCCATCACCTTAGGTACAATCCCTAAAAGTCTGTCTATAATTTCCCCCATCTCTAGCCATTTCACGTGGAGCTGCTCATATTTGCTTTTCAATTCCAGCTCCTCCATTTGCCTGGCTTTAACTGCCATGTGCAGGCCCTTCTGGCTAAACTGCAGCGCATCCACAATGGAACCAAGAGACAGAGGCAGGCCCACAACCCAAGGACACATCAGGGAGAGTCCATCACAGGAATATCCAGAGCTCCCAAGAAATCAAATGCCACCAGCTTTGTTTTAAGTGGACTTCCTCAGGAAGGCTTGGCATCATAAATGCTGTTTATCTCAGGGGCCTCAGAAACCAATTTATTAGGGTGTCTCAGTAGTGTGTCAAATGTGAAGTATAAAAGACTTCTCAAAGCAGGTTCCTTATATGATTCCTCTCAGCCCCAGCACCTAGAACTTCAGCTGGAGCTCTGAAGCTCATCTATTTGAGGTCCGTGGCAGGCTCTGGCGCATGCTGACAAGGAAGCAGGGGTTCACAGCCTAAACAGCTCTTGTGAACTGATGTACCCACAGAATCCACTGTTCTCCCTCACCTGCTGTTCTTGGGGTCTCCCCTGAGAGTGTCTTTTTATTCTCAAGTGATTGAATTTGCATCAAAATTGAGGAGCACTGAAAAAGGATAGATTAATTCCCCCAGTGGAAAGCCAGGTGAACTTAAGAAAAAAATTGCACAACTTTCTCGTTTCTCTTTGGTCTGTATGGCTTTACTTGGGCATTTTGTCATTTGCCAGAAAATCAGGCAACTCTTCATATATTAAATTAGAGAATGTACTCTAGAGCCTAATGAGCATAATTTTTATAATGCTTTTGCTTTTATTTCCCTCTATGATGCACGTTGTTAAGATTTAACTGTCTCGGCTACACTAATGTTCATCTAATATTTTTATTTTAGACATCTTAATTTCTTTATTGTTAAATTTATTGGGGTAACATCTTAATTTCTTACTAATAAATTGAAGGTAATGTGCTAGGAAAGCAGAGGACTACCTATGTAATGCAAACTTCAGATAACAATTCTTGTAAAATAAAATCTTCCATCTTCCCTAGATCTTTTTAAAATGGCCTGTTGTCAGCAGTTCTCTACAGTGATTCTCCGGCTATAGGGAGCATCAGCATGCCTCATGGGCTTATTTAAAAACACATGGAGTTCCCTGGTGGTGTAGCAGCTAGGCTTCGGTGCTCTCAACGCTATGGCCTGGGTTCGATTCCCAGCCAGGGAAATACCCTCCCCGCCCCCCCCCCCCCCCCCCCCCCCCCCCCCCAAAAAAAAAAAAAAAAACACACACACACACACAAAAACAAAACAAAACACAAATTGCTGGCCCTTACTCCCAGAGTTGGACTGACTAAGTCTAGGTGCGTTGAGAATTTGCTTTTTTTTTTTTTTGCTTTTTTTTTGCTTTGCTTTTTGGTATATGTGGGTAGTTCCCTGACTGGGAATCAAACCCAGGCTGCAGCGCTCACAGTGCTAGTGCCAAAGCCTTAAGCCACTACACCATCAGGGAACTCCCGAGAATTTGCATTTCTAACTAAAGTTCCTAGGTAAGGCTGATGCTGTTGCTATAAGGGTAAAACAAATTAGAAATAAATATATTTTCCCTAGTGCACAAAAAAGAAAGGGCACGTTCATTTTAGAAAACTTGTCGGGTAGTAAACTTATACAAGTTGACAATGCACTGTGGAGTTGTATGCCTGAAACTATGTAATTCTTGCTAACAGATGTCACCCCAAAAAGTCTAACAATAAAAATGAATTTAAAAAGAAAACTTGTCATTGTAGGCTCTTTCTCTGACTCTTGAAATGTATGTAAATCTTTATAAAGGCAAAATAAACCTCTTACTTGTTTTACAATTCGGGAATTTCTCTTTGAAATGGGACCTGGAGCCATCACTTTGAAATGTATTATTGAGGAAGATAGCAGCCCTATCTCTCAGTTTCCTGGGAGCCTAACTTCAGCAGGTACCTGGCTCCAAACTGCAAACCTACCTTTTGATCTGAGAATTTTGTTTTTCTTTGTATGAAAGCAGTAAGTCCTCTTGAGAATTTGTTACTATTTATCTCAACCATGTGGATATAGTAATGGTTTTCATCTTCCTGGCTAAATAAATGGGTAAGATTTCTTTCAGTATTTGCTATCTCTTTAGTGGTTTTCCTGTGATTCACATCACATTCTTGTTTAATGCTTATTCAAAAATAAAGCTACTTTATTTCCCTTATCTTTGTGGAGAGGTTTTCTAGGTTTACAAGAGATTTTGTTTTTAATTATATTTCCCCAACTTTGAGAACAATTGCACAACATGAACCTAAATGTAAAACTTTCAATTTCTCCCTAGAACTTTATCTTACTGGTTTCACCCTGTTCTTATAGGCTATTGAAGTCTTTTTGGAATTTTTGAACTTTTGTTTTGATTTTTGAATTTTAATTCTATCATTCTCCCTATATAATATCATCTACAAAATTGATAAATTTGTTTTATATTTTCCAAACCATTTGTAAGTTCTGAGAAGAGGCAGCAAGAGTCCCTATAACACTCAGTGCTTACGTTATTAGTCATCATACAACTATATGTCTTGCAATGTACTAGGTTCTAGAGACACAACTATACGTAAGCAAGACAGTCCGGACTCACATGTAGTTTATAACTGGGAAGACAAACAGGCCTGCAGGGGGGCAGTAGGAAGAGTGTGCCCATGGTGGCAGAGAAAGGTGTCTAACCTCAGGCTCAGGAGGGTATTATGGAATGAATGTTTTTGTCTCTTCCAAATTCGTATGTTGAAGTCCTAACCCCCAGTGTGCTGGTATTAGGAGCTGGAGTTTTGGGGTGGGTATGGGGGGCGTAATTAAGCCAAAAAGGTGGAGCCCTCATAATTGGGATTAGAGCCTTTTAGAAGAAGAGACACAAGAGCTTGCTTTCTCTCTCTCTGCTCTCTGCCATGTGAAGATACAAGAAGACAATTATCTGAAAACCAGGAAGCAGCCCTTCACCAGACCCAGGGTCTGCCAGCACCTTGATCTTGGGCTTCCCAGCCTCTAGAGCTGTGAGGTAAAGGTGTTTATTCTTTACACCATCCAGTCTGTGGTATTTGTAATAATAGCCAGAGCTGACTAAGATAGGAGCCAGAGAAGGGTTCCTAAGAGAGCAGCCAAAGCTGATAGTCAAAGGATGAACAGGAATGAGGGGAAGGGGAAGAAAACTTTGGTCTAGGCAAGGGGCCAGTATTTGTGAAGCCCAGAGGTATGAGAATATGACTCTCTTAGGGAACTGCAGGTAGTTCAAAAAAAATGGAGGCATGGTGACTAGGAATGCTGTTGAAAAGTACACAGAGGTTAGATTGTTATGCATAGGAACAATTTCAAACACCTCCAATCCATCTAATTATACCACTGTCTCAGTCCTGTTTCTCCATTACACTTACATGTGTATACCTTGTGACTTGGTCAAATTACTTAAAGTTGAGATACACTAGGCATCTATCCAATCTCTCAGAAACAAGTGAGGTTAACTCAATAGGCATGTTTATAATTAATGATGCTACCTCATGATAATGACCACTTTCTTGACACAATGCTCACAAGTCATCTACACAGCAGTCCTCTATAAAAAAATGTATAAATTTTTATCAAGCATGCTGGTTTGTGGGTTTCAGGAATTCCTTTTTGACTTTGACACACTTACATGTTTTTTTGTTTTTTGCTTTGTTTATTGTGTTGTTTTATTTGTAAGTGCCCTGAAATGAATTCCTCTTGAAATGCTCTTCATCCTCTTTATTAATATAGGACTTATATTCCTCCTATATGATGTGTTTCTCCTGTATTCAAAAAAAGAATGTGGCAGCTGGGACTGGGAAGCTAAATATGAAAAGAACTGAAAAATGTAGCATTGGATTAATAGACAGGCAGTAGGTGGTACGGGCTTTGATGTCAGAGGCTGTGGTCAAATCGAATAGCAATGGATCACGTTTCCGTGTGCTTCTTGGAAGGCAAAAACGAGAATGTAGGATTAGGGGAAGTAGTAGGAAAAATCCAGAATGTTTTTATTTCTGTCTCCTTGTTAATCTTAAAATGAAAGAGGTAAACTGAGGCTAGAGTAAGCAGGTCTGCAGGTAGGGATGAAAGAAGTACAGCTGTGCTAAGAAAGTACTCTTTTGCCTTTGATTTGCAGTGTAATCTGACTAAAAGTCCTGAACTTGAAGCCTTACCGGAGTTAAAAATACAAGTACTCCTGTACCCCAAACAAAAGCACTTATCAGCAGTAACTGCAAGAAGATAGTCTTAGGAGGTGAAACAATGACCAAATATCCTACCACTCAGAGGCTTAAAAGAACCAATAGTCACTTATTTAGCTCTTGAATCTGCAGGTCAGGTGAGTGCTTCCTTTGGTCCTGGCTGGGCTCCCTTGTACCCATAGTCAGCTGACTAGTTGTGCTCTCTCACGTGTCTGAGCTTAGCAGCTCTGCTGGTTTAGGATGACGTTGGCTGAGACAAAAAAAATTATACTCAGTCCTCTCCACCATCTCATCCTCTAGCAGGCTAACTGGGAAATGTTCCTATGTTTAAGGCAGACGATCAAAAAAGCAAGAGTAATATGCAACCACTTTTCCAAGCCTCCATTTGTGTCATGTTTATTAATGCCCATTGGTCAAAGCAAATCTTACGGCCAAACCTAAGTTTAAAGGTTGCAGGAGCCAACTCTTAACCAGCTCACAAGACTCTTGATAAATTTTCAGGAATTCGACAGGCTAGTTGTTAAACACAGCCATCATTTAAAATTAAATTATAACAATTAAATTATGTCAGAACAAAGATAATAAATACTCAAAACTCATGACTTCCCAGTTACTTTACTACTTTCTATGCTTTTAAGGTTACTGCAGCTATTGTGTCTGTTGGAAATAATACCTTGTTTTAGTTGAGACATACTTAAAATCAGCTATTGTAGTTTTATGCCATGAAAATGGACAGACACAACAAGTCAGGGGTTTAGTTATTGTTTTGTTGTTTGCCCAGCATAAGAAAGTGAGAAAACAGTAATGCACATTAAATTTTAAAGTGTTGTATCTGTAGCCATTACATTGTAAGTACCAAAAAAGTTAATAATAATAATTAAGGAAAAATTCTTCTGCATCAGCAAACTATTACTTAATGCTGCAGAGATGTTGCCTCACTGACAAACCATTTAAGTTCCAACTTACTTCCTCATTGTTTCATTTTCCTCTTACTCATTAACAATGAAAATATCAAACCAAGATTCATGTTGGAACTATACTTGTTCATCAATTGTAACCATAAGTTGGCTACAGATAAGACAGTTAAGCAAAAGTCAAAACAAGCATTATGTAAGAATCAGTTGGCTATATGGAATTTACAATAAAGAGTATCCTATGTTTTATTATCAATTGTGTGCTACATTTTCTTTATTTAAATTTATAATGTATGTATATATACACATATTTTTTGAAATTCAGATTTAAACATTTACTAGTACACCACTGGACAGAATACTTTCCCTAGAGTGGAAGGGCTCTGCAATACAAGGGGAGCCTCCCCCAGAAATGGAATTTATCTATAAAAAATTGTGTATTTATTCTTACATGTTTAAACTTGTCGCCTTCATAGTACTCTCTGTTTGGTGGAATACACCTATTGAGACAATTTTCCCACTGCTCAAAACAGATTTTGAACTGTTGTTTTTTTTTCCCCACTTCTTCCACAGCCACAAAACCTTTCCTTTTGAGTAATTTTTTTCATTTGGGGAAACAACAAAAACATTCACTCAGGGTGAGATCAGGCGAATAGGGAGGGTGGGGCAGGGGGATCTTGCCGTGTTTGGTCAAAAACTGCTAAACACTCAGCGTGGTGTGCGCAGGTGCGTTGTCGTGCACACATTGTTTGTGTAAATCACCCATTGTGAAATGGGCAAATGTGTTGAGTCTGCACAAAAAAATTCACTGAAGCTGAACGTGGCCTCTCACATCAGGGCCAGCTGGTACACTAATGCAGGTAAGTTCCTAGAACACTCACCTGGCAGGGAAGCCTGTACTACTACAAGAAGCCCACCCTCCAGAAGATAATTCCAGGGTTTTGGGGGGGGATGAGTCCCCTCATATCTTAGAACAAGGGGTGTGGGTAAGAAGAGGGGTAAAAATTGGAGCCATTAATACAATTAACATACTCCAAGCCTTTCTGAAGTACTTTACATTAAGTAATTGCCAGTCAGTAGGACCTAGTCCACTGGCAAAGCTCGGATTGTGGTTTTTACCTATTATTTCAAAATGTCTGAAGAAAGCCAACATTTTTTGGAGAAGTGAGGTGTCGAGGGGATGCCGGTACACAAAATTCCTAAGTCTTTGGGCTTGAAAATTATCTAGATATTATCTGAGGCTAATACACTTGAAACTAACTAAAAGCAAATAAACCAGATTACAAAATTTTAAAGGAGCTTGTTTGCAAAAGAAATTTCAATCCCAGCATGTAACCCTCAGACTCCTAAAAATAATCCCTGGGTCTAAAAACCCACACCAGCAGGAAGAAGGCTTCCAAAATTGCAGACAGCACAACGGGGTCCCTCCCCCAGTGCCCACTTCAGAGGCAGCTGTAAAAGGATAATGGCTGTTCCAGAAAGCAGAACTAGGGACCACAAAGGACAATGGACAAGAGAGCTTAACCAGGGACCACTGAATGAGCTAAGCAAAGAATTCAGTCCTCTACTAGGGAGTTCTCACTTTCTGCTCAGAGGTAATAGATCATTGATATGGACTAATGATCACTGCTATTTTCTTCTCCCCTTTCCCAAATACTGATTTTTGTTGTAATGTTTTTTGCTATCTATATCATGTCTAACTTTTCATTTATACACTATCATACCATAAGAAGCAATGTATGACCTAATGTAAGGAACTGTATATGATGCACAAACCCTGAACTTGAAGCAGAATGCAGAAACTCAGATTCTCAAATTGTCTCCCTTGGGGAAGGAGTGGATATGTCTGTGTATGTATGTTTATCTTTCCTTGGATCATTAGGTCTGTAGAAAGTTAGCTGCCATCTAGTGAGAACATCCAAGCAGTCCTATGTGGAGGAAAAAAGATACTCAGAGATAATTAGATAGCCAAAGTGATATTCATGGCCATGGCCAATATTCATTCTTCCTTTCTTCCTTAGCAAGAAAATGCCTGGTTTTTAGCTGTGCATATGGCCACCTGCAAATGAAGACTACATTCACCAAATTACTTCATATGTCATATGCTCTCATGTTATATATCATGTTTGCATTTAAATAAGTGCTTGCCACTGAGGTATAGGCATTCTGCTTCAAGTTCAGGGTTTGTGCATCATATACAGTATGGTGACTTTCAGGAAACCTTTTTAAATGACAGCTGGCGTACTTTTTCTTTCTCCTTTCCTCCATTTTGCTACCTGGATTTCAACTGTGATAACTAGTACCTTAACACATATCTCAGATCATGAGAATGAGCGTCATAAACAGGATGGTAGAGCCTAGGTCTGTGAGGATGAAGGCACCACCTTACCAACTTTGGAATACCTGCTTCCAGACTTCTCTTATGTGTAATAGAAATAAATACCTACTGCCTTTTAAGCTACTACTATTTTGTAGTTTCCTAGTCCTACAATCTTTAATGGTAACAGAATAGATTCTTTAAAAATGTATGTCTTTGGGGGTGGGGTAGGGAGATGAGGTCTGGAAGGGGCAAGGAGGCTGAACTGGGGAGGATGGGGCAGAATTAAGGAAGAAAAGACACATTGTGGGGATTTCTAAATATGCCCACAAATTATTTGGTTCTCCTCTCCTCAAAAGGTAGACTTTAATTCTCTTTCCCTTATTTGCAGGCCAGACTCAGTGACTTGCTTCTAATGAGTGGAATGTGTCTGAAGTGATGGTGTATAGAGTCTAAGACTAGATTATAAAAGGCACTGTGGCTTTTCCTGTTGATATTGCTTTGATTCTTACCTCCAGGCGAAGTCAGATGCTACACTGAAAGGGCACTAAAGCAGCCCTAAGAAGCATCCCATGTGTTGAGGAACTCAGGCCTCCAAGGGTGGTTAGAAACTTGCCATGTGAGGGTGCCATCTTGGAAGCATATCCTGAGCACCAGTCAAACCTTCAGAAGATGGCAGTCCAGATAACATCTTGACTAAAACCTCAGGAAATGGAGTTCCCTGGTGGTGTGGCGGCTTAAGGCTTCGGTGCTGTCACTGCTGCGGCCTGGGTTTGATTCCCAGCTGGGGAACTACCCACATACCAAAAATAAATAAATAAATAAATAAATAATAAAAATAAAACCTCAGGAAAGATCCTAAGCCAGAAGCAGCTAGCTAGCTAAGCTGCTTCTGAATTCCTGACCCATGATTCCTGTGGAATCATACATGTTTAGTTTTGTTTTAGACACACAGTTTTGGGATAATTGTCATGCAGCTATAGATAATGAAACATGCATTACCAAACTGATACATTATGGGTGGAGAATCAAGTTGCAATGATAAAGATGAGAAAGTGTTTGTTAGTCCTTCAGCATGACATCCAGGCTCTGATTTAGTTACTGCATATGACTAGGGAGGAAGGAGCACTGTTTAGAATCACACATTGTGTGCAGATTCAAATATCTGTTTGATTGGGGTTCAAGGTGTGACTCTCTTCCTTCCAGGGTTCTTAATGTTGGAAGATGCATAAAAGGACATATTGTCACATGAAAATAAAGCAGCATCATTGATTAATGTCTAGGTAAATACCCTGTAATAGGGGGCTTCTAACAGACTTGGGGAGTACATACAATTTCTCTTCTGGATTTTAGGCAGCTGAAGACTGGATTGCAATAATCCAAATGAGAAAGGAAAGAGTTTCTGGTCTAAGGTGGAGGCAACAGAAGTGAAGAAAGGGGAATAGATCTGAGCTATGTTTTGGAGATAGAAATGACAGGCCTTACAGATAAATAAGATGTAGAAGTGTTTCTTCTGCTCCCATTCAGGAATACTGGCTGATCCATTTCCATTTTTCTACACCCCCTTTCTTGTTCTTTCCCAAGGAAGAAAGAGAGATAAAGTGATTGGTCAGAGCTCACTAGTCTTTGATATCCTTTTCCCTGTGGATGGGATCTGGAGATGGACTTCCTGTGCACAGGCAAAGCTGGTCCTCTTGTGCTTATTGCCACTCTTTAGCATGGCACTCCTAACTACATCTGTTCTTACTCCCTTCCAGTCCATTGTCCATATTGGTCATGACTATTGATTATTTTTTGTTTCTCCAAGTAGTTCATCTGCTTTACCTGAGGAGAATAGAAGTCTAACTTTGGCTTATAACAATGGAGATATCAGTTAAGAAGGATTTCCAATCAAGTCTGTTCTTTGCTTTGATGCAAGAATGGCACTGTAATTATTATAACATTATATTGTATACATCCCACATGTCTGTCACTGGGCTTTGTTGTTTGAAGCCACCCCTTTGTTGGGTGACTACAAATATCTGCATCAAAAAAATTAAGCCATATACAATCTCCAGTTATTTCAAAAACTAGAAAAGAAAAGGTTGATGGATATATGAGGGCTGCCTGGAAAGTATCCAGCCATGCATTATGAAAAATGGGGCATTTATAGCTGGGTTTTTCCTGGACAGTCTTCATATTTTCCATTTTTGAAAGGCTTATCAAAAATTAAACCAAAAAAAAGCATTACAAGTTATGAAAAATGCATTGACTGACCTTTGAAGTTCAAGCAAGCTAAAAAAGAGAAGGATAATTAAAGAAGACAAGCAGAAAGCCCAAGAAAATATATGAAACTTGACTAATGATCACGTTTAAAATAAATAATGTATCTTCATGAGTTATTGATCCTCTTATAATTCCTGAATGCTAAAAAAAAGCATAACAAGGATTGATATGTAAAAGGTCATCAAAAGCAAGAAAGGAAATTCCCTGGTGGTATAATGGCTAGGCTTCAGTGCTGTCAACACTGTGGCCTGGGTTCCATTCCCAGCCAGGGAACTACCCACATGTAAAAAAAAAAAAAAATTGCAAGTAAGACATAACCAACTCACTGCTTATCTTGTAACTGATTAAAGTTCTAGAAGAAAAGAGAAAAGCAAACAAACAAACAGGAGGGATAACAGAAAGTGGTCTGTACTCAGTTGACTGTCTCTCCAAAATTCATATCCACCCAGAAACTCAGACTATGACTCTATATAGAAATAAGATCTTTGCAGATGTAATTAGTCAATTTAAAATGAAGTCATACTGAATTAGGGTGAGTCCTGGATCCAGTATGACTGGTGCCCTTATAAGAAGAAGAGAGGATGCAGAGAGACACAAAGACACACGGGGAAGAAAGACTCGTGCCAACAGAGGCAGAGATTGCCACCAGAAGCTAGAAGAGAGGCATTGAACAGATTCTTCCCTAGAACCTCAAAGGGAGCACGGCCCTACTGACACCTTAACTTCAGACTTCAGGCCTCTAGAATTGTGAGACAATGTATTTCTGTTCTTCTAAGTCACGCCAGTTGTGGTACTTTGTTATGGCAGCCCTAGTAAATTAATACAGCGTCCAAAAACAAAAATAATTTTTAAAAAATTTAAAGTAGTATTTAATTTCAGAAAGTAAATAATGCCTTGAAGAAAAGAACATGGGAAGATCATAATCACTGGAACCTAACTCAAGTATTAAATTCAATGTTTATATTTGTCAAAATCTGTGAGCCACATAGCTTTTAAGTCATAAGTATCCCTATATTTGAATATTAATTGTATTCAATAAATATTCAACCATCCATTAGAAGTCTAAGGGTGCTAAGAGTTTGAGATGATGAAAAGGAGAATTTTTAAAATTATAGGCCTCAAGTAATTTGTTAGGAAAACAAATAATAAACAACCAGGGAACTAACTGCAATATAAGAAGATATAAAGAACTACATTAGGCTCTAGTTAAAGTTCAAAAGGGAAGATACTATTAATAATTATAATGTGTCTGAAGCATCAAAAAGAGGATGGGCTAATGTCATTGGATTTGCTTCCTTGCAATCAAGGAATTAATGGAGCCATAAACAATAGTTGAGACTTGGTGAGGCTGAGTTAAAAGAAGCTGTGTGGAGTAAACATATTTAAATACAACTCTCTTTCAGAGACTCATTTTAACAGGCTCTAAACAACATGGGCAAACGTTCAAGCACTCTCTGCTTGGGTTTTCCTGATATGCTCACTATGTATGTCTTCCTTGTGGAACTGTGCCAATCCTGTTAGTCAACTAGTGTGGGGTTAGAATTAATCTTGATTCTAGCATCAATTGTTATTTATTTATCAATACTATGAAGGGGCTTGAGACCATTAATAGCATCAAAGGATACAGGTCAGTAACAAGATAAAAAAAAGTGAAAAATATGAAACAATTCTGAAGCACATGGAGTCTAGAAGTTAACATTTTGCTATAAATTACTCATTTTTACTTCATAACATACTATTCTGTGATTAGTCTCTTAGTCTCACTTAATGTAATTAAAATTTGAAATTTTTACTATTTGAAATTACCTACAATCTGCTAATGGTCAATGATCATTTAATTTAAAAGGCTGTTTTTTATTTCAAAATCAATACTGTCCATATCCTAATACATGACTGGTTAAAATTGGTAATCAGATGTATAAGAAGCTACCTTATTGCTGAATTAAAGATAAGTGCACCCATCTGCAATTGCACAATTTTGTCATTTCTAAATGTTTGTATTTTCCTAATGCCATTTAAAATATTCTAATGTATATTACTATTGCATGTTAATATTACCATTGCAGGAAATTATTGTGAATTTTTATCTAGGCTACAGTAACTATAAATTTGCTTTTAAAGGGCTAATGGATACCCAGTGCCCAGATCTTGGTGTCTTAAACCATTCTCTAATAAAAGGAACCAGGGATCCTTGGAGAAATGGCTGAATCTAGGGGTGGAGCAGAGAATATACAAGATGACCCTGGAACATCCTGTAGTGCCAGAAAGTAAGGAAGTGCTCAAAAAAACACTAAAAGATGGGGCCTGTCAAAGGGACATCAGAACTGTCCTGAAGAAGTTTGCAATGATTAAAGCTGTAACAATTTGAGGAAAGAGAGAAAGAAAAATTGGAAAGGAAGGAAGAAAGAAAGAAAAGAAAGAAAGAAAGAGAGGGGGAAGGGGAGGGGAGGGGAGAGGAGAGGGGAAAAGAAGAATAGTACAGTATTGGATTATAATGCACAGTATAAAATACCCTGAGATCCATGACTGCCCTAGCTTACCACCTGGAGAGACTTTCCAGTGGCAGAGAAGAGGAAGAACCCAAATGAAGCCTGGCTATCCCCTCTGAGTTCAGAATTGGCTAAGGCCAAGGCATCTGGAATTCACAGGTCAGAGTAACAGAGGAGAGAACTGCAGAGAGAGCAAGCTATGAACATCTGCAGTGAGATCCTCTAGGGTCTTTAGCTGAATATTAATCCGCACATATCAGTGGGGAAACTATGGAAGGCAGGGGGGAAACCACCAAAAAGAAGCGAACAGAACAGCTCTCAGATCTCACAGCATGCTATGGATAGTGTGTATTAGCACCCAAGGGATGGAAAGACTTTCTACTGCTTGGGGCATCTAGGGAAATCCACAGAGGGTATTGCCTCCTAGAGGGGCCACATTGGCCCTAGAATAAGGCTGCTCTGGATCCCCCTAACAAAGCTTTAAATCAAGCCTAAAGCATCACACTATTTTCATGTAAATTAACTGAATCCCAAAACAAAGCCCAAAACAGTTTAAGAAGTACAAAAGTCCATATTACAACAAGGTAAAGTTCACAATCATCCTGAATCTAATTTTTAAAAAAATTACCAGTGTTACCAAGAAGCAGGAAAATATGACTTATAACAAACAGAAATTTTAAAAAATACCTAGAAATAACACAGATGGTAGAATTAGTAGACAAAAGTGTTTAAAACAACAATTTTAAATATACTCCATATGTTCCAGAAGGTGAAAGAACATATAAGCAATAAGAAAGCAAAAAAGAAATAACAACAAAATCAAATTTCTAGAGATGAAAATTGCACTAAATAGAGTTACCGGCAAATTAGGCACTACAGGAAAAAAGATTAGTGAACTTGAAGAGGACAGAATAATAGAAGCTACACAAAATGAAAATAGAGGGGAAAAAAGACTGAAAATATAAGGTGATGGAAAGAGAAGTCACATTAGGTGGTGAACTTATTATACATCAAATTGACAATGCACTGTAGAATTGTATCCCTGAAACCTATGTAATCCTTGCTAACAGATGTCACCCCAATAAGTCTAACAATAAAAATGAATTTAAAAAAATAAAAAAAATAAAAAATAAAATAAAATAAAATGGATGTATGAAGCATCAAGCAGATTAACACATTGGTGACTGGAGTCCTAGAATGAGAGACAAGAAATGGAGGAACAAAGAACTTGTATCTGGCATATATAAAGAATTCTTCAAACTAAATAGTAAGAAGACAAACAATTTAATTAAAAAACTAAGCCACAGATTTATACCAAGCAAGGAAGATGCACAGATACCCAAAAAGTACATAAAAAATGCTCAAAATCATTAGTCACTAGGAAATTGTGAATTAAAATCACAGTGGAATACCACTATGTATCTACCAGAATGACTAAAATTAAAAAGATGACCATACCAAGTGTTGACAAGGATGTGGAGCAGTTAGAAATTTCATATAATGCTGGAGGAACTTTAAAGAGGTACAGCCATTTTAGAAATCAATTTGGTGGTTTCTAAAGAGTGTTTATACCATGAAGGGAACCACCAACAGAAGGAAAAGGCAATCTATGAAATGGGAGAAGACATTTGCAAGTAATATATCTGATAAGGGGTTAATATCCAAAATATATAAAGAACTTATACAACTCAATGCCAAAAAAACAAAACAAAACAAAAAACAAACCCCCCCAAAAAAGAGCAATGCAATTAAAAGATGGGCAGAGACTATTTCTCCAAAGAAGACATACAGATGGCCAACAAACAGAAAACATCACTAATCATTAGGGAAATGCAAATGGAAGCCACAGTGAAATGTCACCTCACACCTGTTAGAATGGCTATTATAAAAAAGATAAGAAATAACAAGTGTTGGTAAAGATGTGGAGAAAAGGGAACGTTGTGCCCTCTAGGTACAAATTGTACCATACTGGTATAACTACTATAGAAAACAGTATGGAGGTTTCTCAAAAAATTATGGTCCCACAATTTCACTTCTGGGTATTTATTTTTTAAAAAGAAATACTAATTTGAAAATGTAGATGCACCCCCATGTGCATTGCAAAATTATTTACAATAGTCAAAATATGGAAGCAACCTATGTGTCCATTGATAGATGAGTGGATAAAGATGTGGCACATACACACACACACACACACACACACACACACACACACGCACACACACACAAAATGGAATACTATTCAACCATTAAAGGAATGAAATCTTGCCATTTGCAAAAACATGGATGAGCCTACAGGATATTGTGCTAAGTGAAATTAGTCAAATTGAGAAAGACAAATACCCTAGGATTTCACTAATATGTGGAATCTAAAATAAATAAATACATGAAGAAATAAAACAAAACAAAGTTGTAGATGCCAAGAACAAACTGATGGTTCCCAGAGCGAAGGGAATGGAGAGATGGATGAAAAAGGTGAAGGGGATTAAGAAGCACTAACTTCCAGATAGAAAATACTGCATGGAGATGTAAAGTACAGCAGAGGGAATATAGTCAATAATATTGTAATAACTATGTATGGTGTCAGATGGTTACTAGACTTATTGAGGTGATCACTTTATAAGGTTTAATCATTATGTCATACACCTAACACTAATGTAATGTTCTATGTCAAATATAATTTAAAAATTAAAAAATTTTAGCATTTCTATTATTCAGGAATAAAAGAATTTTTGGTAAGTAATATATTGTGTCTCTTTAATTTTCAAACTGACAAAAATATTCATACCCATTTTATTTTCTTTTTAGGAATTTCTTCACAAAATATTTAGAGCTCCTGCAGTAACAAACTCCTTCTTAATACTGTAATGACAAATTAATTTTCTTCCAAGGGTATATATCTGTTTATAAGTGTCTTTGCAGGACTTTCTTTGAGGAAGAATTAGTATCAAATACATTTTGGACATTACTTAATTTTATGATTCCCAATGGAATTGTTTGTATAAAATTCTGTATCAGAGAAATACAACATTGGCAAGAAGTGGGAAAGAATACTAGCATGAAAATGAGAAAGGTTTAGTTCTAGAGCTGTCAGTGACTCCATAAAAAGATCAACTTGTCTAGGTTTAGGCTTTTTCCTTTTTGAACAAGATTTTGAATTGGTTTGTTACTAAAGTTCCTTCCCCAAATAAGTAATATTATTTAGTTATGATGTTTAAATACAATACACGAGTTTGCTTATTTTGTGTTTGGGTTTAATGTCAATGCACAACACTTGAATATTTTACATAGAATTATTAAATTTTCTATATTTTATAAAGTTGTATAGTCAGCAGTTGTATTATAAAACGGCACCTGCTGACTATGCAACTTTATAAAATATAGAAAAGTGAGAACATATAATCCCTTCTTTTAGGTGCTGAAAAATTTCTTAGTATGGTAAAAGTGGATCTTTTACCTCCCTTGCAAAGTCATTAAAGTAATCTAATCACCAACAAGGACTAGTTGTCAGATTCTGCACATTTTCTACTTCCATTAAGGCCTTAGCAGACAGAACTCACTCTCAACTTCTATCTCTCCAAACTCCTAAAACTGAATCCCTGTAGGGCTCCTCCTAAGACCTAGTCTGCATAGCTCTGACCCACATGTGACTACAGGTTTTGCATATAAGAGTGCCTGAACAGCCTGGCCACCAAGTCACTGATGCCCTATCTCTCTCATTTGGTCGTCAAGACCAGATCCCATTGTTCAACTTATGTGACTACCCAGCCTGGCTCCCAAATCAATCTCTCAGACTAGGTCCTGTTCCTTTCTGAAGCAACCAAGTTTGGGTAGGTATGCGTATTCTTGCCAGATTCCTTCCTGATGATGAAGAGGGGTTAATGTTGTTGACTTTTGTCAGAACTACATTTACATGCACAATTTTCTTGACTAGACTACATGGTAATCTAAGAAAATCTATTATGAGAACATCTAGACATGTAAAAACCTAAACTTGCACAACTGAGTTTTCATTTTTAATAAATTAACTACCGATTTTATTTTTAAATTATAGCAAAGTCCTTCAGGAGATGTATGGCTTTCATACCTAAAGGGACTAAACACAGACACACACAAACACACACACACACACACACACACACACACACACACACTTCCTCTTAATGGACTTATGTGTCCCTAGAAGAACACAATTGTACACAATATGGTATCATAAGGACAAATATTAACAGTGCTAACAACTGAGAATTCAATAACTTGTCACCATTATAATGGTTGCAGTCCACAGAGGCAAGTTCAGAATAAAGTATTCTTGAAGATACAAATCACAATTTTTGATGCTGAAACTCATTGTGCAAAAACCAAGTAGCAGTAGGACCAAACCATGCTCTGGGTGTCCTAAGGTAGCTTTTTTTTTTAATGGCACTTAACTTCTTGCCTGTTCAATAGTAACTCATAGCTAAATGGCCAATCACATTCCATCTATTGTTCTCCCCTTCCAGACTTCTTGAGATCAGTACCAAGTTTTATTCATTTTTGTATCTACTTCCCCCACCCCACCCCTCCAAGTACTTCCGTCTACTTAATGCGTTGGTTGTTATTTAATGACTGAGAGTTCATTTGAGCAAGACAGGATGGGGTAGGGGGTATGTACTTATATATCTTAGGGATGGATATGTGCCATTTTTATATCAGTTCTTATCAATTCCTTCCTAAATTATATGGCAGTGCTTCTCATATTTGAGTATTATACAAATACCTTCTTAAAATTAAAAAAAGAATTCTCACCTATTTCTGATGCTGGCATCAATTATTAAAATGTTACTTAAATATATACAAATTAAACCAACTATAAATCCTTATGAGTTATATCCTTATGGCTCTCACAGAACTATTAAAATTACAAATTAAATAGAAACCAAATTTCAAAACCAATAAAATTCAAATGAACAAAAGGAGTTAAAACTGAATGATGATGGCCTGCTGAAAACGACTTCACAACATGAGTATGGTACTAATCATAAACATCACTCTATAGTCCACATTGATATCCGTCAGCCCACTGGCTAGTGGGCTACTTTTTAGAACATTCACATATTTCTGCCTCTATTGAACTGTATGCCTGCCAAGAGTTGTGTTCCTCCATCCCCACCCCAGACATAATAATGCCAGTTATACTATTCAATTTAAATGTGGAATTCAATATTTCACAAGTTGATAATTGTGAGAAGAAAGGACTGCTTCTATACAAAGAAATAATTATTTTAAAAAGATAGTACTACTGTGGGTATAAATAATAAGAAATAGATTATGACATAGTAGTCATTGGACCCACATAAAAATGGCCTGACCCAGTAACTAAATGCAGGTAAAGGGGGTTCCCTGGTGGTGTCGTGGCTAGGCTTCAGCACTCTCACCGCCATGGCCTGGGCTCGATTCCTGCTCAGGGAGTCAAAAATAAGTAAGTAAATAAGTAAATAAATGCGTATTTAAGTTTTTTATATTTAAATGTTTAAAGTACATGTTACTTTATCAGTGTTTTTGATTATGTGACTTATCTTTTATTTGTTCAATGCCATTTGCAAGAGTGCAACTTTTTACAAATTAAATCTACTTTCTTATTATTTCATGACAATGTAAGTAGTAGCACTCCCTGGAGCATGTGTAATCCTAAACACAAGTGTTTAATCCTAAAAAATGTGGTCAATGCTGCAGCCTGGGTTTGATTCCCAGCCAGGGAACTACTAAAAAAAAGTGCGATCTGCAAGTGACTAGCAGTTATTTGTTTGTCAGTGGCCTTACAAAAATTATTGGGTATTACTTTTATTATTATAAAAATAAAAACATTCACAATTACTTGTAGAAAACATGCAAAGCCCAATGAATGCATCAGAATGAGAAAGTCCTTTAGAAATCCCCAGGAAACCACTAAAATGGTTATTCCACCATGTTTAAGTGACTTTCAGAAAGTTTTAGAGTGAGTCAGAGACAGATAAAACAATAGACAGAAAAGGGAAGATTTTTATCTTTAAAGCATCCAATTCTTATTGGTTTCTCTAGTTTTTGTCTTAGAAAACTGATATTATTCTATACCTTCAATCCCTGCTACTCTAAGCATTAAAAGAAATTCTATCACATAATTGATAGAAGTATAAATGGCATCACCTACCTAAGATGAAATCTTGCAGTTGGTAACAAAGCTTTCATCATTTTCTTAAGGTCTAGCGTAGGGACATTTACTGTGCTCAGAGAGGTGCACAAATATTGGTCACCATGGTGTGCTTAATACACATACAAAGAATAAACATACAAAAAGAATAAAAATAAAGACTTGAATAAACCAACTATGGTAACATCCAAATACTGGAATACTATGCAGAAATAAAATGTACACTGTCCAAGAATAGTATTGTTACTGAAAAATGTTTGTTAGATGATGTTTAGTGAAAGAAGCATGATAAAAACACTTGTATAGCATGATCTTACATTTATTTAAATGTATTTATATATATATAGAAAAAAGTCTGGAAGGCATATACAAAAACGTTGAGAAATTTACACAGTTCTAGAATTATCTAGAAAATACTGCAATGGACAAAATAGACCAAATTCCAATTATCATGGAGTTTATATTCTAGTGGGGAAAGACAAAAAATAAACCAATAGTAAATTTACAAAAGTTAGATGTGTCATATGGTGCTAAGTACAATGGCTAGTGAATGCCTATGGGGATGTAGGTGGGACTGCTGTCTATATAAAGTGGTCAAGAAGGCCTCACTGAAAAGGTGACATTTGAGTAGTGACCTGAAGGACCCCAGGAATATAATGGAAGGGACAGTACAGTTTCTATTTTAAAATGATGCTGCGGGCTATGCTCTACATAGACTATAGCAGAATGGGGCAAGGACAGAAAAACAGGGAGGCCCTAGGAGACCACGGCAATATCTTGCCAAGAGGTAACGGTAGCTCAGAATTAGGGTAGTCCGATACCAGTTACATTTTGAAAGTGGGTGGATAGAGGTGCTGATGGCTTGCACGTGGGAGGCAAAGAAACAATAGGTTTTATAGCCTCAACATCAGGGAGGGTGGAGTTGCTGTTTAGTGAGAAAGGAAAGGCTGTATCAGGAGCAGACTTGAGGGTCAAATCAGGAGTATGGTTTTGGATGTTACATTTGAAATGCCACCTAGAAATCAATACAGAGACCATATGTGATGTAGTATGTAGAAAGACTTCTCTCCCTCACCCTAAGTTTCAATTAGGTGCTCTTCCCTGAGGCACCACCGACCCCAGCCCCATCTCCACCTCCTCTCTCTGAACAGGAGGTTACAGTTGTTTCTCAATTGTTCTTCCCCCAATAGAGTGTGAGAATTCTCACTGTATCCCTGGACCCAGATTGTAATAAAGCACAATAACTGTCTAAGGAGGGGTTAAAAGAGTAGAGAGAGAACTGAAGCCAGTGACCATAACCATATGTGAGTTATTTTACCAATAAGATAAATATCTTTCCATATTTCACTTAGATCTTACTAAAATACTTTTACTTGGAAATAAAAAATGTCATTAACACTCTTATAACTTATTTGAATCTCATGACAGCAAATTCAGTAATATAATTGTATGCTGATTCCTTTCCAAATTAAAGACTTACAACCAAAGTATAAAATTTGAATATTATCATGTTATTCTTGTTAAAAAAACAAAACAAAAAAACACTAGAGGTTCAGATTTACTGACTACCATCAGTTCTCAGCCTTTTGGCTAAAATCAAGTGCAGATTTACTAACTACACAGGCTACCATTAATAGATAGGCCTGGATACAGTTCTGCCAAATCCTAATTAAGATCTGCTTATACTCCCTTAAGAATTTTTCATACTGAAATATTTACTGGGACTTCTGGCTATACATAACAGATGAACACAGGTAATTATTTACTTTACTAACCCAAACTACTACTAAATGACAGTAAAGGGATTTTTAAAAAATTATGCTCCAGAGGGGATAAAATAGAAACTCTGGATGTGGGGTACCAACTGAAGGTAGGAATTTAGAAAACAAGGGTACTAAAGAGAGTACCTACGAGGAGGGGACCCAAAAATAATAGGAATTATCTCATAGAGGGTGGGTCCCTTGTAGTACAGGTTCACCTACTAGGTGTCTAGCAACCCATCGGTAACAGTGTACCAGCTGGCGTTGTTGTGAGAGGCTGTATTTGGTTAATTTTCTTTGGAGGCTCTTTCAATGGGTTTGCCCATTTTGTGATGGGTGATTTACATGAACAACATGTGGCATGACAAAGGACCTGCCCACACCACGCTGACTATTCAGCAGTTCTTTTACCAAAAACAGCATAACCTCTATGTCCCACCCTCCCTATTCACCCAATCTTACCCCAAGCAACGTTGTTTTCCCAAATGAAAAGAGTCCTCAAAGGGAAACATTTTTGCCTACATGGAAGAGGTGAAACAAAAAAATGGCAGAAGCACTAAAAGACATCAACATTAATGAGTTCAAAAACTGTTTTGAGCAGTGGAAAAAGCATTTTGAGGCTTTTGTATCAAATGGAGAATACTTTGAAGGTGACTGAAGTTTAAACATGTAAGAAAAGATACACATTTTTTTCTAAATCAATTCCATTGTTTTGGGGGTCCCACCTCATATATAATGATGATATTCTTCAACCTTCTTCTCCTTTAGATTCCCAGAATACTATCAGCCAGAATTTTCTCCCCAAACAGGAGATCTGAAAATATTCTTTGCTATGTCTGACCATCTCAAAAGGAAAGATCTAAAGATGCTGACATCAGGTGATAACCAACAAGTATCTCAGATCACCAGAGACTGAAGCCTTTCCCATAGCCTCAGGGATTCCTGTCAGCTTTTATAACCCACTTTTGGAAATGAGATGACAAAGAAATATGGCCAGTCATCTGAAGAAAGTCTCTAACATCCAAGAGAGACCAAGGCAGGAACAGAAAAAAGCAACTAGGAGCAAGCAGATGATTGATGCAGGCAGAAGAACATTAAAAAACAAACTATTAGTATTTCCAGAAAAGTAAGAGATTTTGCCACTATGAAACAAAAACAATAAGCTATGAAAAAAGAGCAGGTAGGAAGCATTCAGAAAACAAAATGAAGCTCTTAGAAATTAAAATTATGGTAACCCAATGGACAAAGCTGCAACAATTTCAGTAACAAAATAAATAATGATAGTACTGGCTTATATTTTATAGAATAAAATAAATATTCATGAGTTCTGATATAAATAATTGAATAAACAAATAATTGCGAGAAAAGGTACATGTCTTCCTTCTAAAATAATTTCAATAACACATCTAGAAAGAATGAAAATAATAGAAAAAACTCTAATAGAACACCACAGAAATAACTATTGAAAGCAACTTCCACCAAAATTTGGATGCTACAATCACTGACTAAAAATGTGAGGAGCTACAAGATGTTTACATATTCTCAAAGTACTCTGTCCAAGATATTAATTTAAAACAAAATAGTTAACTTTATAATTAAGAAAATTTGCAAAATCTAGATTACTCAACTGATCAAGATAAACGTCACCACTAACAAGTCAGTGACATCAGGAACCCCCAGATATGATTCAGAGAGAAAGGCATACCAGTTCCATGGTATCCTTGCCAAAATGCACAATCTCAATGTAATCTATAAGAAACTATCAGAGAAACTCAAAGGGAGACACATTCTACAGAAATAAACACACTGGTACTGTCCAAGAGTCAAGGTCATGAAAGACATGGAGAGAGTAACCATCATATCGTGGATTGGAGGAATTAGGCACACATAAAAATAACTGCAATGTGATATCCTGGGCTGAATAAAAGAAAAACGAGATTGGGGGCGGAATACAAACTGGTGAAATTAAAAATTAAGTCTGTAGTAATCATTCCAATGTTGATATCTTAGTTTTGATCATTATATTATCCTTATGTAAGATGTTAACATTGGGGGAAGCCTACTAGGTATGTAAAAACTCTACTCATCTTGCAACATGTCTTTAAATCTAAAATTACTTCAAATAATAATCTTTCGTTTAAATCTAAAAATAAATGTTGGGAAACAAAGGGAAGGGAATCTCTCAAAAATCAGATCAAGAAGACCAACAGATGGAAAAGAAGGAATAACAAGAAATGTAGAGAACTTCTCTAGGAAAATTGAAAAAAGAGAAAAACAAACATGAGGAAATTATACATGAAGTAACTCTTCACTATGAAGAACACAGCGTCCACAGTGAAAGTATCCACTAGTTTCCGGTACAGAGACCCACACCAGCAAACATATTTCAGAACACGGGGATGAAGAAAAGATTCTTCAAGCTTTCAAGAGAGAAAAATACATGGGCTACACATCAAGTATCAGAAATCAGAATGGCTTCAGATGTCTCAAGGTATTTTCAAAATTTTAAAACAGATTTTTAATATCTATGTTTATTCACATTCTTACCCTGAAAGCAGAGGTGAGAGTTCTGTAGTGGAAACCAAATTGTTATTGCTTATAGCAATAGCAGCACCTGTTCCCTATATACAGCACCCTACAGGTGACACGAGAGCCCTAAGTCACCCTGCATATAGGAGGTCTACCTGAAATTATGAATCTGAGAATTTATATAAGCCTGAAAACTGCCCCTCCCCCTCCCAAGAGAAGTAGAGAAACTTTTGCCCCCATCATTAACAATCCTTTGGAATGCAAATGACTGGCTACGGCTCTGTGGTTCATCCTCTTTGAAATGTAAACACATTGGGAGATAAGGATCTAAGTCTCTTTGGTGGTCTCTGGCCATTCAACTACCCTTTAGCTTCCAACGCTCGTTTTTCAATCCAGGTGGTATTTAAAGTTTGCTCCGAAAGTTCTAACTGTGCAGAAACACTACATTTACTTTCTAACAGATTATATTCCAATAGAGAATTCAACCTCCAGCCATCAATAAACATGAAGATAAAATGAATCTCAAAAAGTTCACCTCCTGTAATACTTACTCCTCCACCAAAGCAAGAGAATAAATGAAGAAAAGACAGCCAAGGGGATCACTGCATATTACATAAATGTCTAACCACTATACTGTAGACCTGAAACTAATACAAAATATTGACTGACAACTATAACTGCAAAAAAAATTTTTTTAAAGAAATATAATTAAAAACAATAAAAAGAAATAAAAAGAAAAAAAGAAAAGGAAGAAGACAGCATGGGATTCAGGAATACTTTTTAGAGAATGATTTTCATTTCTTTTATGCATCTCTAAAGTCTGAGAATGTCCTGAAAGTAAGCAGGAAAGCCCAGGTTTAGTTACATTACACCAAGTGTGGTTTAAATTATTTTGCTATGAGTTGTGACAGTTTGGGTAGAATCACCCACATTCCCTTCATTTTGTTTAGTGGGGCAAACTTGAAAGATGGTCACCAGCTTCCAACACCCCTCTCCTACTACCCCTCATAGGTACTGAGGAACTTGGATCTTGTGATCACTTTTTTTGTCCCTTTGGAGTTAGAAGGCAAGAAAATTTCAAGTAATTACATTTAAAATTGCTGAAGGATATTACCCAGACTAATGAAATAATTACACTGCAATAGATTCAAATCCTGAAATAATAACCTTAAAGACAATGTAATACAGTCCCCTCCTTTAAAACAAATAATCCAATTAAAAATGGGCAAAGGACCTGAATTTTTCTGAAGAAGGCATACAGATAGCCAACAGGCACATGAAAAGATATACAAATGGCCATCAGATACATGCAAAGATGCTCATATCACTAGTCACCAGGGAAATGCAAACTAAAACCACACTATCACCTCTTGTCTGTTAGAATGGCCATCAACAGAAAGACAACAGATGCATGGAGAATAGAACACCCTGTCACTACTGGTTCCTCAAAAAATTAAGAGATCCAGCAATTCTACCTCCAGGACTATATCCAAAGGAAATGAAAACACTAACTTAAAAAGATATCTGCATTCTATGTTCACTATAGCCTTAGTTACAGTAGTTAGAACGGAAACAACTTAAGTGTCCATCCATAGGTGAATGGATAAATAACTCATTACTGTGCTTCCTTTTATTGTGCTTCCCAGATATTACGGTTTTTATAAATCGATGGGAAGACCTTCTACCCCAAGATTACAACTCGCTTTACTGCAATGATCTGGAACCAAAAGTGCAATATCTCTGAGGTATGCCTATATATACAATGGAGTATTATTTAGCCATAACAATGAGAAAATCTTACCAACTGTGGCAAAATGGAGGCATTATGCTAAGTGAAGTAGGTCAGAGAAAGACAAAAACTGTACAATCTCACTTATATACGTGGCATCTAATTTTTAAAAGCCACCAAACTCAGAAAAAGAGATCAGATTTGTGGTTGCCAGAGGGAGTGGGGAGGAGGAGGGGAAATTGGAGGAAGGTGGTCAAAAGGTACAAACTTTCAGTTACAAGATAAGTTAAGTACTAGGAACATAATGTACAACATGATGACTATAGTTAATACTGCTGTATAATATACAGGAAAGTTATTGAGAGTAGATTCTAACAGTTCTCACTACAAGAATTTTTTTTTCTTTTATTGTATCTAGATGAGATGATGACTGTTAACTAAACCTACTTTGGTAACCATTTCACAATATGTATTAAACCAAACCATCGTGCTCTACACCTTAAACTTATACAGTGATGTATGTCAATTATTTCTCAACAAAACTGTGGAAAAAAATAACAAAAAAACTCTTATGATCTTATAATTCACAGAAGTTTGGGAAAATAATAATTACCTAATAGCACCTAAAATTAATTCACTCTTACCATTCATTTTTCATTCCTCTTTTCTCAATGTCACATTTATTACAGACTATTAAATATAACCTTGTTTACACACATCAGGCCAACTAATCTAGTAACCTTCCAATCTGGTTAATATTGCCTGTTTCACATTGGCTGGAAGATTGCAGAAAATGGAATAGCTAACGCATTCTAAGACTTAGGAGAAACAGCACTCACACACAAACTCTTCATTTAATTAACAACATAAGTAAACATCGTAAAAATGAAGTGTAATTTTAAGTTCCCCATCTGTTTACCTTCCAACCACCTCCATCTATCATCTTGAGGTCAGCAATATTTTAAATCAATTATATCTAATCTAAAAAATCATTTTAAAGCAAAATTTCCTATTACCTATGTTAAAAAATAACTTTACCTTTTGAAATAATAAGCAAGAATGGAGCAAAATGGGAGGGAATAACTGTTTTTGCATTTTGGCTGAAGAAATTAAGGGATTGTGCATCCAACCCAAGGTGGTGACAGCTTGGAAGCAATAGTGGTAGAACCTTTCCAGCACCTTTCAGAGAGATGGGGGAAATCTCCTAACATAATCATTTTTACAAATATACAAAGCTAATTTGGGCACCAAATTAGATGGCTTGTGGTCTGGTGGGTTTTCCCTGGCTCATGGTATAATGGAATATATGAAGAAAGCCAAAAGATGGCTGTTATTTCACAACTACCTATGATATTCTGTAGTTTTCCATATTAATTTGGGCAGCCTCTAGACCTGAAGCAAAGTAAAACAATGTTGGTTTAATATTTAGCGCCATGCATGAGAAAGGTCTTAAGAGAAATTAACATATTGGGACCAATTTATACGAACTTAGCAGTGACTGCATAAATGCCTCTCTCTCCTCCAGCTGCTCTCTCCCTCCTAACAGTGGGCTGAAGTTGGTAAGGATGGATGTGTGTTTGCTCTTCTTCCTGTTTGAAGGCACCTGGATGACATGGTGACTAAAGGCACAGCCTCTGAAGGCAGATGGACCTATTCTTCCATACTGGCTCATGAAAAGAACTTGACATGGGCAGGATTTTTAACTCTTGAATACTAGAGTCTTCATTAGTAATAAGGTGTGCCTCAGAGGTGTCACAAAACATACATACAGATCATGTATATAGTGCCTGCTACCTGTACAAATATTAAACAAATTCTAGGCTCCTGAGCTCTTAGGGACTCCCAATTGTCATTTCAGAGCTGTTGCTGAGCATACCCTGTATTGCTCATAGAGTTCCCTTCCTTAGAACCTTTTGAATTATTAATATACCTTGTTCAAAGCTGCTGGAAGCCCATGCTACTGTTCTTTTACTCTTCTAATTTCCTTTGCATTGGTATCTTTTCTTGATGCCAGAATCTATTATTTTAAAGAAATAAACCATAGTCTCATATTATATATTCCCCTTGCCAAATTCCATATCAATGAGAGAAAATGAGAATCATTCTATGGAAATGGTAATATTTAACAAATATATTTTCTCAGTATACATTCAAAAAAATCATCTGAGAATGTTTATTTTGATACCGCTAAATTTTATGACTGTATTAGAAACTTTTACTTTCTAAAGTATGTTCCATAAACTGGATAAAAACACATATCGCAGCAGACTTTAAAAATAAACATTTTGCACATATCATTTGTGAATCTATGTACAATTTTGTAAAACTTGAAAAAGTAACCATTTAAGTCCATCCTGGAGGGTAAGCTCCATTAGGTCAGAAATACTGTCAGTCTTGTTCACTGTTAGATCCCCAGCATCTAGTCTCATGCCTGATCCATACAAGGCATTCAATAAACAGTTGTTGACTGATATCATCTTACTCTATAGAAAGTACTTTTATGTAAGATTAATGGAAGTGTACTTGAAGAAAGGCAAGCAAAGTGATTCAGCAAATTCATATTCTGCAACTAAAAGGAAAACCAGAATTTTGGGTAGTCATGTAAGACGCTTTGGGGAGAAAGCAGCAGATCATCCTAGAATTTCTACCAAGCAGAAAAGGGAAGGGTGGGTGTAGTATGAATTCCATCCAATTTTTGAAAAACAAAATAAAATATAAAAAACATGCATGATTTCACATATGAGCTCAAGACTCAGCTCTCAAAATTGCAACTGACATTTCCATCACAGACATCCAAAGAAAAGCAGGAAGCCATCCAGAGGCCAGTGTTCACACTTGACTACCCACCAACAAACTACTTAAATGATAGGAGATTACAAAACCAGAGAAAACCCTAAAATGAACACACAAGTTAAAGGAGACTAAATGAGGTCTAGGTGGACAGCCTGGGGCAGATGACAATAGAAATGACAAATGTCAAAATCAAAAGAGAACTTCAGTTTGGCTTCTGCTCCTCTATTGAGCATGTTCTTTAGGAAGAAACGAACATTAATAGTGCACCTAAAAAGCAGTGGGTGCTGGGCTAATTATTTTGTACTGGTTATCACATTTAATGTTCACAGCTGACCATGAGGTAGAAATCCCCATCACTATTTTACAAATGATAAAACTAAGGCTCAGGACAGTCTAAAGAGCTTGCCTAAATGTATACATTAACTGATAAACAGAATCAGGATTCAATCCGACTTTGACTGCAAATATTTCACTAAACCACACTTCCCTCTAGTTATTCTGAAAATATTTACATGAATACTAGTAACTGGGAATCTCTCTTAAAGAGATAAAATCACACAACTGCTGAAATGTTGCAATCCAGCTAAATTACATCCAGGGCATTTAAGATCAGTATGGTGACTTTTAAGGAATCATGGATAACAAGTGATGGGCAAATGCCAACCTCATTTTTTAAAAATGCTTAAGACAAACTGGGAAAAGGAAGCACACTGCTAGCCAGGGGGCCAAATCTATTCTGCCTTTCCACCTCCAGGATCCAGCTCAGGGCCTCACACAAGGCTCACTACATGTTGAATAAATGAAACTACAGGCCAACTTTAGATATTTGAAATGCTCCCACGTAGAAGCATGATTACGTTCGTTTTGAACAGTATGCAAGAACAGAGACAGAATTTGAGAACAAGGATGTTAAAGCTGTCTCAAAATGGGAGTGTGTGACATGAGGAAGGTAGGAATTTCCTCATTACTGAAAGTGCTCATCAATTTCAGTTAAGTATTAGAAGGCAGCATTAGAAAAAATTTAGTCCCTCATCTCTCACTGTGATGGTAGTCAGTGGTTACTGGCTCTGGCCTGATGTTTTACTTGTTACCCTTACATTGGTTGGGTGTGGGGAGGTGCTGGGCTTAGATAATGGAGAAAGATAGATATGACAGGTCAGAGGAAAGGGAGAGTTCTCCAATCTATTTCCTGAAAGCCTCAGCTCCTTAAATCCCAGGACTCCAAACTTAAGACTATAACCCTCATACACATTCTGTTACACGTACACAGGTTCTACCAGCTGCTCCAGGAACTAATCACCACTAACAGCATTATTCAGGAAAATGAATTCCAGGTTACCAATGACTGTTACAGACAATCTTACAGATAACATAATCCATTACATTGGAAACTACATAAATTTGCATCATTTTCCTTCATTACAATCTTTTTTCAACAAAATAGTGAAATTTCTTAGTATCAGTTTCGCTTGATGGTGACCTCTATAAATTCCAACAATTTTGAGTTTGTGATCAAGTTAATTAGCAGACAAATAATCTAAACTTTAGACTTCCTAAAATTCCCTTCCTCAATCATTGCCAATACAATGCAAGCTGGCATAAAAGCTAAAATCAAGTTTGTAGACATTCTCTTTGTACAAAGAGAAAAAAGTAGGTGACTTCTAAATAATAAAAATATAGTATTGATGACATTTAGACTTTCCCCTCACGTGGCAGACTCAGTGGGACATTTCAGATTCAACTTCCTGAGATTGCAGGTACCCCTGAACTGTCTAATATCCAGGGAACTACTAAAGCCAGCTGGGTGAGTGGCACTATCAATGACCAGGAGATAGGAAGCTGCCATGTCATGACTTTGCTGCCACCAAGACAAGCACCCTAACATACACATGAACCCAGTACCTGTAGTAGAAATTACAACACAAATATATTTCTCCTTCAAAATAAAATTAATGATAAATATTTACATAATAACAAATAAAGGGCTAGAGATTCAACTTTTGGGGGGGGGGGGGTACCACTGTGATTACGTGGTTTCAGTGAGGGTTAATAACACTTGTTTAACTTGCAACTCAGTAAAACTATGATGAAAATAGTATAGGAAATGCACTATTAGAAACCTGGATATGTGAAAACTTACTATGAAAAAATGCAAACAGGAATGATAGAACTATATTTTCTTTTATATACAAAAACGAAGGCCCCAGGACGGTTTGTTGAAGTAGCCATCAACAAGATGTTAAATTAGTTTTCCTTTGCTTTGGTTAAAACAGCCTAGGAACCTCAGGCAGTTCCCTTTCTACTAATAGCATATGAACAGTGACAGGACTACTTTTAGAATAGAATAAACAACTTTTAAGAAATTAAATTAATTTTAAACTAAACATTTTACCAATAAATAAGTTTCTTATTAATAAAAAGGTAGCATCTTCATCCTACAATCTCGGACATAACATATGCAACAATTTAAAAAACACAATTTTTGCCACAATAGTAATTATAGGTGTTAATGCGGCAAGCTATGAAATGAAATTACTTTAATATATCTTAAAAAAAATCCTAGCAACCAAAAATAAATTTTAAAAATAAACATTTTCCTAAAATTGTACTTTTTAAAATAATTGACTAATGTTTTATTAGAGAACATAATTCAAACTACTGTTGGTATTTCAATATATTCCTAAAGAAATGGTTTAAAAAAATTTTGTACACCAAAATTGGAACAGCATTTATAATTGTTTATGGCTATGAAAAGGCAATCAACTTCTACGTAAAACTGTAACCAGTGATGAAATATACTTCAAAAACATAAACATTTGGTCTGATAATCTTTAATATTGGTTAAAAACAAACTGATGGTTTTTGTTGATGGAATTTATTTTAATCCAACGTGCAGAAAAAGTGAAGCTGTCTACTTTTACTTGAAATACATTAAGACCAACACTTCTATACTATTTACACACTTAAAGATTGTAAATGTATTAAGTATGGATATTGCATCTCCTTTATGGAGAAATCATGTGCTGCAGAGAGCCCAACAGCTTGATGACATTTTGTTAAGTTACACAAATGTATCTTAAGAGGCATACCTGTTCTTGTCCTAATTTTGATCCCAAATAAAAATCCAATTTCAAAATCAATTAAGAATTATTTTGATCTAGGAAATCTTGGAATTATTGCAAATGTGAAAACCTTGTCTCTAAGAGCCAGGTACCTGTTCACTCTTTTCTAATCCTGTCACCAATGGTCTACTCCACAAACCCCATCTGTTTCAGAGTGGCGATACCCTAAATATGAGGAATGAAAGAACTCAGTACCCAGACCACCAACATCCCTGTGGATTTGCTCAGCCTTTGGGACTTGTTACCATATCTTTGGGTAGGTATGGGTGATCAAAATGGCTAAAGAAACACTTCAGCAAAGCAACCATTATTTGTCCACAGAAACCATGAAAAACAGTGATATAAAATTAGCAAACCAAATAAAAATCTAAGCCCATTCCACATCTCCAGGCCTTGTCTTCATATGTGTACAGTGTTCTTGGTCAACCTCCCACCAGTACTTTCTGCATCTACATGAAGTACTTTTATTATTAAAAATACTGTTTTGACCATAAGCCACACATAACTGTGATTAGGAAAATCAATTTACTCAATTATCACTCTGTGCAGTGTGCTCACCAGTGCAGCAAGTGTAGAGAGGAATTAAAAAGGAATAGAAGTCTCTCACTTCTGAACTGGACACAGGAGTCCTCAAATCAAAATCACAAAAAAGAGGATGGGGGTTTTACTGGCAACATCAATACTAGACACCAGATACGACAGTGAAACTGTTGAGTCAGAACCAAGGAACGTCATTTCCTTGAAAAGTTTTTAAAATACCTAACCCAGCACTGCTTTAAGTCCAGTGAGTACAATGCTCCATAAGTTTCCACAAAAAAATACAGTGACTGGTGTTCGCTTATTACAAACGATGCAATCTCAGACTCCGCAGCTCAGGCAAAGTGTTCCTGTCCCATCACCTAACTACAGGCTATTGTTTCCAACTGCTGCTCTGCTTCCGCAGCCATTGCAGCTGCCTGCAACTGTTCAGTCTCACTCTGGATGGCACTGGGGGTAACCTGCTTCCTTTCACTGTGCATATTGTTCTCGTGCCTTTTCAGATCAGATGCCTTGGCAAATGCCTTGGTGCAGGAGCCACACACAAAAGGCTTTTCCCCTCTGTGTCTTCGCTCGTGATCTTTGAGGTGGGACTTGTGTTTGAAGGCTTTGTCACACATATGGCATGCAAATGGTCTTTCATTACTGTGAACTCTCTCGTGTTTCTTTAGGTCTGGGGCACGAATAAATGATTTTCCACACACCTCACAACTATAGGGCTTATATCCTGTGTGAATTTTTAGGTGTTCTTTCAGGTGGGCCTGTGTAGTAAAACCTTTTGTACACATTTCGCAAACAAATGGCCTGTCGGCCGTGTGGAGTTTCTCATGCTTCCGCAATCTGCCTTCGTCAGAAAATGTCTTACCACATGCCTGACAGGCAATCTGCTCCCGATGGTGGCCATAAAGTAAATACTCAAACTTCATGTCACTGGCAGCTGTTGTCCAGCCTGGTGTCTGTTCATCCTTCACTTCACTCATTCCATCATTAAATGTTAAGGCTTGAGGGGTCTGGGACCCCAAATCTTTCGATTCTGGGGTCTCCATGGATTCTACCTCCTGGCCGTAGCAATTTACTTTTCGAACTTCCTCACTCCCCAGCTCTTTCAAGATTGCTTCCTGAACCCTGAGTGTAGTCGTAGGCGATTTGCCGTCCTCCTGACTTGGTGGGGTGCCTTCTACAGTGTCATCAGACGGACTGTCATCCTGATCTCCAATTTCTTCCACATCATCATCCTGAGTGTCAGCAGCATCTCCAATGGGGCGATTTATTTTGAGGCAATACTTACTTTTTGACTGGCCATTATTTTCATCAGGACTAGACACATCACGCTTCTGAGAACAGAGTTTATCCAAAAATCGGATACCAAGAATCTGACCCGATGACATCATTAAGTTAACATCTTCCTTTTTCACAGAAATCTTTGCTGTGTACATGTAGTTCAAGACCTCTTCAAATATATCAGAACGAAGAAAATCTATTTCTATTACTGAGGAGCTATCAACCTCAAGCTTCTTAAAAAGCTTTTTAAAGTAGGTGCTGCAGGCGGCAAGAACACATCTGTGTGCTCTGAATTTCACATCTTCAACCACAATAGCAATATCACAAAATTCTCCTTCTAGGCGTTGTTCGTTTAGTGTTTTCAGAAACAGAGTTTTATGATCATCGTCATTATATTTAATGGTTTCAGACATACTGATGAAAAACTCCTACAAAGAAATTTTAAAAACAAAGTTTGATAATTATGAACAATACTTTTTCATATAGAAAACAGGTATATTTTCATTTCTGGATCAAAATTTGGTACCTAACAATTTCAGAAAGTTATTGTTAAGAGCAGTACAAGAATATGAGTAGAAAAGACTGATCCCCACTTAGATATTTCCATATTGTTATTCCTATTTACTCCAGTTTACTATTTGCCTAGATATAATAATAACCAACTTTTATAACCAGCACATAATACATGCCAAGTATTGTTCTATATGCTTTACATGTCTTCACAAATGTAATAATTAAATAACCTCATGAGACAGGTGTTACTATACCCATTTCATAGATGAGGTTGGAAACCTATCCAATAGTCTAGTTATTTAGTAGAGTTGGGACTCAAATCCAGCCAACCTAACTACAAAACCTGTGCTTCCTGACAACTAGAGCTAATAACGACAAGACACTTACTTCAAGGTTTAAGAAACAGGTTTGATGATGCACCAGTCCTGTCTGTTGCATCTACTCTAATTTCATGTAGAGGAAGATTCAGTAAAATAACTAACAACATTCAGTGTTCTCCTTCCTAGACAGAAGTAACAAATCACTGCTGCAAAACTAGAAAGGGATAACACTGCCAAAAAATTATTTGATGTTCTCTTCTAGTTTTCCACACCAGTTTTGGGCTACTTCTTAATGAGGGTTAAGGTTTAAAACGACCCTCAGAGAATCAGATGATATTTGTGAAGACAGTGATGAGAAGTTTAATTTCTTCTGGATGCCAATCTATCTGCCATCCAGACAAAAGTGTCATCAAGACTGATGTACTTGACCAGTGCTGCAAGTATTTTATAAGGAAAAGGAATTTGTAACTAGCGTGGAAGACATCTATCACAACATTAAAGAAATTAATCTCTTTAAAATAATGTTTTCTTTTCAAAAATATTATTCTCCTTTTATTCAACAAAGTATGTGAGGAAAATACACCTATTCCCCAGAAAAACAGAAGTGCCAATGCATAACTGAGATATGTGTGTGTGTGTATGTATACATACATACATGCATACATACATACATACATACATATGAGGGCTGTCCGGAAAGTATCCAGCCATGCAATATGAAACATACAGGCATTTATGGCTGGAATTTTTCCAAAGAGCCCTCATGCACATATGTATATCCACGCATACACCAAACCATATATTTTCAAGATTTAATATCCAAAGTTGTAGTTACCATGAACAACTCAGGCTATTGTCTTAATGCTTGAGACACCAAAATCTTCAGATCAGGATTACTGATCAGGGGCACACCAGTCCTACAAGAGAAAAGGACACACAAGAGTAAGGTAGGATCTTTCTCTATCTCAAATTCTAAGTGATAATGTTTTCAAGAATTGATTTTAAAAATGAGCTTTCTTGTCCTGCCACTTGCACATGTACCCATTTTCAGGTTGGGAAAAGAGAAGAGGGTGGCTGGCAGCATGAGGTCTAGCTCCGAACAGACATGAAGAACAGGTAAGGACTGCAGCACCTGGGGCATGGAGGGGCTGTGCGCAGGGAATCAGAAGAATGCACTGGAGAACCACTAAGGAATTTCTCCTCATGTCCGTATTTGTATGTTTGTTGATAGTTACACATACAAAAAAGCCAGAAAGTGCCCCACTTCCTGCTGGGTATGGAACCCTCCTCATTTTTCTCTAGGCTCATATAGAAAATCTATATATGTGTAGTATATATACTTATTTAAGTACACATACCCAACAGTTAGCATTGGACAATAGTAGCTGCTTTCTTCTTTCCACACTACTACACGATGAAGCACACATCACTTAAGCTTCACTGATCTTTAAGCCTGCACCTAGAAAGATCCTGGTGTTTTTCACCTCTATCCCTAGAGGAGGGCTCAAAGAATTCTAGCTTTTTGAGAGTTTTAACAGAGGGACAGTTTCTCTACTTAAGAGTGACCACATAAAGTTGCTGGGGTTAGGACGAAGGGACTGGGATGCAACAGTCTTACCCAAAAACTGTGATGCCAGACTCAAACCTAGAGACAACAGTCCTGAAAACTATCAAAAGATGTCTCTTATAGAAAAGCGAACATACCAATCGGCTGCCTGAAGTAGCAGGGGTTTTTCTCATCTGCAAAGTGTGAGGGTTGGGCAAAATTACTTCTAAGGACGCTTCCGATTCTGTTCCCTAAATGCAACCTGGGTCTGTTGGGAAGGCAAACCTTCCTATCTGGTTAGTTCTTACTGTTATAAGTGTCCCTTATGGGATAAAAGTACATGGACTAGGCAGAGGAGTGGCTGTACACATCGTACACAACGGCGTGTTCACTCCCCCCACCCCCGACCCGGCCCCCTCGCCCAGGGTGTTATTTGTTCAACACTCTCAAGATCTCTGAGGACCCTTTTTTTTTTTTTTTTTTCTATTGAGATTTTCCAATTGCTAAGTTCAGGTTAGTCAAACGGGAAGATACCGGTTGCCAGTATCTGTGTAGTGGTGAGAAAGATGTAGCCCCATCTACACCTTCATAACAAAGCGGCCCCTTTATTATGATTCTTGGAAGCGCTGGTGTGCTGAGCTTCCGTCACAGAGCACGGAGCAGGGGGCTCGTGAAAACCCAAACTTACATAAGCAGCGGCAGCCGCTTAGCCGCTTCCCCTACCCCAGAACAGCCACGACAATGGCGGCGGCACGACTTCCTTGTCCAAAGCTCGCAACTTCGCGATAGGGAGAAAGGAAATGCAGCGCAAGACCCAAGAAGCCTTCAGAATCTCTCCAAGAACGCTCATTTCTTTCAAGAGAAATGGGGGAGTGGATAATGCCGTTTTATATTTCTTCCCAAACAAAAGCTCCCGGCCTCAAAGCTGGGAGTAGAAAGGGCCATTTATTTTCCCTTTCATAACCAGATTTTCAGCGCAGGCTGCGAGCCATGGCTTTCAATGAGAGTTAGAGCCCACAGCAGTCCCGGCGGCGGAGAGCGAGAGCGGGCGTGTGGCCGGGCTCCGCAGCCCCGCGCTGCGCCGCGCCCCGCTCCGCCCGCGAGCCCGGAGCTCGCGCCCCGCGCACTCCCCGGCCGGCTCGCGCCGGGCCCTCCCCCGCCCTCCCGCGGCCGGGGGCGGGGGCGGCGCGCGGCCGGCTTCCCGAGCTCGGCGGGTGCACCGGGGAGTGCGAGCGCGGGGGTCCCGGCCCCCTCCTCCGCAGGAAACTGGGGGCGGCGCGGTGGGGCCCGCGGCTCCGAGGGGCGGCGCCCGGGCGGGCCGCACTCGGCGCTGGGCTCGGGGCCGTCTCCACCCTCACCGCGGTGCACTGCGGCGGTGCGAGCGAGGACGGCCATGAACTCCGCCGCCGAGGCTCCGCGCGCGCGCGCGCGGGGTCGCTGCCGTCGCCTCCCGGCTGCTGTCCGAGCCCGCTCGCCAGCCGGCGCCGTCCCCGGAGCGCCCAGTCCCCACTCCTGGCCAGCCCCGGCCCACGCCCGTCCTCGCTAGCACCGCGCCGCCGGCGGCCGCCCGCACATCCTGGAGCTGGCTGGTGCCCCAGAGCACAGCGAGAACGCGCTTCTTCCGGGCCGCTCTGTCGCGCCGGCCACCCCCGCGCCCGCCTCGCGGACGTCCCGAGCCCCTTCCGCCGACCCGGCCCGCGCTTACCTGCAGCCTGGCACAGCCACACTCGCTGTGGGCTCCCCGCGCTCGCTGCACGCAGGCTGGGGACGGGATGGACGCGGGGCGCGGGGACACGGTGGGTGGCAGTGTGTTTTGTATTTTTTTTGGAGTTTGGGGAGGGGGCGGGGTGGGGGAATCGTGCACGTCCCTGATGGTAGCAGCCCTCCTCCTGCACGAGCACTGAATGTCTAGCCGGCTGTGAACACCCCCACCGGCACCCCCCCCTTCCCGTGCATGCGCGGTGCGGGCTGGGGGGAAGGCGCGCCGCCGGCTTGCGCAGGCACGGAACCCGACCGGCCTCTAAATTGACGAGCATAGAAAGGGTTAATCCGGGACAGTGCGACGCTTTCGTTGGAGTCTACGGGGCCGCCCCTGGAGGGCCCTGGCCTGCGCACGCGCGCGCACGCGCGCGGCTTGGGGCGCGCGGAGCCCGCGCGCGGGAGAAGGGGTGGGCGGGGCAAGGGTGGAGCTTCGAGAGTGGTGGAGCGTATGCACGAGCACTGCTCTCGTGCACCCGCCCCGCCCGGAGCTCCCGCCTCCCGCTCCGAATCCTGAGCTCCCGTCCGCGCCCGGCGCCTAGAGAGCGCCGGGGACGCGGGAGTACGGCGTTCCTGTGCGTGTGCATGTGCGTGGGACAGTGCTGCCCTCGGGCGCGCGCAGGCCGGGCGCTGCCGCTGCGGGGCTCTCCTTGTGCTTTGGGGTAGGCGCTTCAAGCAACCTCGTCCCTTGCATACTCCGGCCAACACCAGGACGCGGGTTTGTGGTCGTTGGGTCTTATCTGGTATCGCTGCCGCATTATGTATGGGGGGAATGCAGAACAAATGAAAAAAGTGACATTTTTCATTTGGAGTGTAAGGGCCAACCCTTGTCACCCAGGAGAAAGGGATCACTCCTAAAGCTCTCCATCTAGCCAAGCCCGCGCCCACGCTCCGGCATGTACCCGGACACTCCCATGGAAAAGTCACGCGGGTTGGAGGCCCTAACGCTTCTCTAGCAGTTGTGAGCTTGGTCTCGATTTCATTTGCAATTCTCTTGGAGAGCTGTGATAAGGCAGCGCTGTTCTCACATCCCTGTGCAGCTGAAGTAATGGTCCCATTGCTGTTGAAACCATGTCGCGTTCCCTCGGACGCGGTGGTGGGCCTGTGCCCAGCGTTTGGGCCTGGGAAGTCCCCCTCCTTGGTTTTCTGCTCACCTAAATACAGGAAGCTGCACAGCATTACTGCATCTCCTAAGAGTTGTTTATGCTGCTTTATCACACTCGCTTTAACAGCATTTAGGGAAAAACACACCTAATTTAAATTCTGAAAATTAGAACAGGAACTTCCTCCTGGGCTTGTGTGATGATTACATGAGATAATGCTTGTAATTGGTACATAGTAAACATTTAAGATGATGTTATGATTGGCTCTATTAAATTCTAAGGGGATTCTATATGGCCTCAGATGATTTAGTAATATTAACTGACCCTACGTTTCAGTGGTTTGCAAGGTGATTTTACACACATCTTTTTTTTTTATCAGAAAAGCACCAAAGTTAAGTCTATTGCACAAAGCAAGGTGGAACAGACTAGTTCTAGAGTCAGACATACCCAGTTCTAAAATTTGGTACATTAACTTCTCTAAATTCAGCATTTTATTCTCTGAGATAAGGAAAGCCTCTAATAGGGGAGTTATGAGGATTAAATGAAATAATGCTCATTTAAGTGCTTGGTACAAATATAGCTCGGTGGTGTTAAATGACCTGCCTAATTTCCAGAGATAGTGGGTTTAAATGGCAGAGGCAGGACCAGAAGGGACAAAATTTATGCTCATACTTGTCTTTGTGGCAGTGTTCCCTCTGACACCCTGGCTGAGCTTGTTTATTCTTGTTTACATAGCTTTTAAGATTATAATTTAATCCTATCTATGTCTTGCATTTATGGGGAATAATAATAGTACTACATTATAGAGTTATCAAGCAATAAAACTGTCACTGCATTTAACAGTGTATGGGCATGACTAGCACTTAGTTATGCTTCATTGCTGCTGCTCCCTCTTCCCCCAATACCACATAATTGCATAGGTTTATATTCTTTCTGCATATATTTATTATTAGCCTGTTATATAAAGACAGCCTTACTGCATATGGCTATGTAAAGTCTTCCTGGGATTTGACTGATCTGATGAAATTAAAATAGTTCAGAAGCGTTCCAAAGCACTAGAGTGCACTTCTCAAGTAACAGATCCCCAGCTTCTTGGTTTTTGCATCAGTTAACCCTCTTCTCTCATGTTTTTTGCTCACCTGGGCTCTTCCTGGCTGTGCCTTTGTTTATAGGGTTAACTCATGGGGATGCGTCTAAATTAAAAGGGCAACTCCAAAAGAAGGAGGAGGGAAGGATGGGAAAGCACAAAGAAAGGGCCTGACCCAGACCTGGCACTTTCCCTGGTCACCAGCCTTAACACAGCCTTGCGCAGCACCCTTTCAGCCCTCAATAAATATTAGCTGACAGATAAGTGACAACCTAGAACTCAATACCACTAGGAATTATAAAGGTATGTTTTTGTAATCTTTATAATTGGAATTTAAAAAGTACCTATCTCATAGAGTTAATTAACTTCATTCATAGTTACGAGTATCCATTTTGTGCCAGGAGTAGTAGGCACTGTGGATACAGCAGTGAACAAAACAAATATTCCCACCTGGGAGGCAGACAAGAAACAAGTAAATAATTGAAATATATATTATGTCTCCTAATGATGTGCTATGGAGAAAAATACAGCAGGGAAAGGAAATAGGAAGGATGGAAATATGGGTGAGTAATTTGAAATAATACCTTCAGAAAAGACTCACTGAGGAGGTAGCATTTAGGCAAAGACCTGAAAAAGGTGAGAGGACCAGTTGAGGGAAGGTCATGTTCTAGGGAGAAAAGAACAGCAAGCACAAAGGTCCTAAAGCCGAAGCATCCCTTTCATGTTGAAGAAATGGCAGAGACAGAAGTGGAAGAGGAGTTCAAAGAAGACACATCCCTTCCACCACTACTGCATCAGTCTGCATGGAATGAATGACAGTGTACCAGTTTCGGATTTATACTGAGATAACTGTGTTTATGTTTGGCGAATGTGAAATGCACAACGCACTCTAATTTAACAATGATTTTTATATATTTCTGGACAAATTCTAGCATGGCTTAAGAGAATCTTGGAACTAAAATCTTCAAAGAATAAGGGGGGAGTGACAGTGGTGGGAAGGAGATGAGGGTAGAACATGATTTATACTGTCAGGCGACCTGAGAGTCACAGTTAGGGGTTTTTATAGAAAAGGGAGGGGAAAGGTTTTAAAAGGGATGAAGGGCATTTGCTCCACTCCAGGCAGGAGTCCAAGCAGTTATGCTAGAGAGGATTACAGGTGGCAGAGTTATCCAGTGAGGCCCAGGATTCTAGTTAACTCCTAAGAACAGTCCTTATAAACCTTGGCTGTATGTATTAATCACCTGGGGGGACTTTAAGATACTGGTCGTGCAGACCTACTCTTAAGAGTTTATGATTAATTGCTTTGGGGTGTGGTCCAAGTTACCAGCAGCTACAACATCTCTCCAGGTGATTGTAAGATACAGACATAGTTGAAAACCAGTTTCCAAGTGGTGGTAAGTGTACCCCTGGGGATACATTCTGGGCCTTTCAGAGGTACGAGAAAAATAATCAGTAATGGCAAAAACCACAAAGTTTAAAAATGCAAAACACTAGTTATGGAAAAATATTTGAATCACCATTAATGGAAACACTTCAAAATTAGATCACATTAGTGAATGATGATTGGTGAGGGCGTGGCTATAAACCCTTCTCCCAAACTGCTCTTCTACCAATCATTATGCAGAATTTCAGAATAATCCATTTGGGATGTTTCTAGAACTTCCCCAAACACATAAATACATCTGTAGCCAGATTGTTTGATTAGTTTAGTTATTGATTGAGTGAAAGTAAGTGCATTGTCTTTAATCCAGATTCTTTTCAAGTAGTTTTTTTATTTAATGTTTAATATAATTTTGGTTATTATTGTCAGTGATTTTTAAGCGTGTTAGTTATGGATCAGTGGTTGAAAACAGGAATGGTTAAAAAACAAAACTTGATGTGGATTATAGCCCATCGCCAAGTACTTCTCAATGCAGGTCTGCAGCTATGATTATACCCACATCAGGAGAATATAGTTGAGGCTTCATATCATATTGCTTACTGTAAAAACCACACCATAGTTTAAGATTTAATTTCTCCTTATATTAAAGATACTGGGGTTTTTTTGTATGTTTGGGGAAGAACATGTCTGTAAAATTAATATTATCTCTTTTTCCAACAATATAATGTCTGAAATGTCTGATGATGTTGAAGCTGTAGTAGTAGATAGAATAAGAAAAAGTACATTCTTCTCCATCCAGGTTGATGAAAGTGTAGATGTTGCGGATTTACCTATTTCGCTGATACTTGATAGGAAATGAAATTGAGGAAAATCTGTTGCTTTGTTACCCATTGACAGAGCATACCACAGGGAAAAGTATTTTTAATGCAATCAATGGTTGTTTCATCGAAAAGGATATTACATAGTTGAAATGTTGTGGTGTATGCACTGACAAAGGTAAGGCTGTGTCAGGTTGTTTTATAGACCTACACAACCGAATTAAACAAGTAGCTTCCCATGTACCATGGAGTCATTGCTGCCTTCATAGACAAAGTCTTGCATTCAAGTCTCTTCTTAGTGAACTGAAAGATGTTCTTGAGAAGGCTGTAAAAGCTGTAAATTTTATTGTCACAACCATGAAACTCCAGATTGTTTAAAGCGCCGTGTGAAGAAATGAACAGCATTCACAGCACATCACTTTTGCAGCCGGAGGTAAGTCGGCTGTCTCATGGCAAAGCACATGGATGTTTGAACTTAGACGTTATGTCCAGGTATTTTTTGAAGATCATTGTTTTCCTTTTGCTCTAAAGTTTCAGGACAGTGATTGGCTTCAAAGTCTTGCATATTTGTCAGATATTTTTCTAGAAATAAACAAACTCTACTTGGGACTTCAAAACAGCTCAATCACTATATTCAAAGTAACTGACAAAATTGAGTCAGTAATTAAACAACTAGACTTTTTGAAGGCATGTATGGAAAGAGGTCAGCCTGAAGTTTTTGAAACTGCACAACTTAGAATGACTTGCACCTATCCCAAAACGTGGAAGAGAATATTGTAAGTCACTTGGAAAGTCTTAAAGTGTTCTTTTATAAATACTTCCCTCAACGTGGAAAAGAAAAGAATTGGATTGCAGATTCCTTCAATAAAGAATTCTTCAAAGAAGCTAAACTATCAATCAATGAAAAAGAACAGTTAATCAAGCTTTCAACCAATTCTTTAAATTCTAATTTTAAAAGAATGCATTTTATTACCTTCTGGGTAGATGTCAGTGAGGAATATGAACAACTCAGTGAGAACACACTCAAATACCTCTTGCTATTTACTAATAGTGAACTAGTGGAGAGAACTTGTTCTTCTTACACCTTCACAAAAAATAAGTACTATAACAAGCTTAATGCAAGTCCAAATTTAAGACTGTATCTTTCATCTTTTGTTCTTGATTTCAAGAAACTAAGTACATCAAAGCAAGCTCAATGATCTCATTAACAATGTTTCAGTCAGCTAGTAATTTGCATAACAATTATTACAGGCTTTTCAGATAACATAAATATTAATAAGAAATTAAAAGTTTGTTAAATACTTATCAATATTTAACTGTATTATGAATATTGTAAAATTAAATCAGTGGTTTGTACTTTTAGCATAGTAATTTTCTTTTCTAACTTATTACCTCATTTTCACTATTTTACATTAAGATAGCCACTGAACAAAAGTATCAGTATTTAAAAACAGCTGTTTTAAAAACAAGGGATACAATTTACAGAAATGGGTTTAAAAGAGGTACACAAGTGGAAAAGTTTGAGAATCACTGCCTTAGAGCAAAAAGGTGAGGGGACCATTCACAGACATTTGAGATGTTGAGAGATTTACATAAGATGATACCTTTAAGATAATAACACAATTCCTGGTTCACAGTCAGGTGGTAACATCCTTCTTCAGACTCTAATTCTTAAATTTTGACCTAAGAAAGATGTGATCAACATTAAATAAATAACAACATCTCGTTGGAATTCTTTAAAGATTTTTACTTAAAAATATAGCAAGCATACACCATTATATCAATTTCAGGGGTACACCATACTTATTCAATATTCATATATCTAAAGGAGTGATCACTGTAAGTCCAGCAACCATCAGACACTGTACCATGTACTCCACTCAGCACACCACCCTCTGGGTTCATACATGCCACCACAGATGGCAAGAACCCATTTCCTTCCATGGCCAAGAGATATTCCATTGTAAACATGAGGGCTGTCCAGAAAAAAATCCAGCCATAATGCCTCTGTTTTTCATATTACATGGATACTTTATGGACAGCCCACATATGTGCAGCCGCTTCATCATCTACTCACCCACTGATGGACACCAAGGCTGCCTCCACATCGTGGCCATTGTAAATAATGCCACCATGAAAACATGGATGCACATGACCCCTCAAAGTAGCATTTTGGGTTTCTTTGGATAAATACTGGGATTTATAGTGTCCTCTTTGTCTCTTGTTATAGTCTTGATTTTAAAGTCTATTTTGTCTGGTATAAGTATTGCTACCCCAGCTTTTGTTTGTTCATTTCCATTTTCATAAATAACTTTTTCCTTCCATTTACTTTCACTTTGTGTATGTCTTTCAGTCTGAAGTGAGTCTCTTACAAGCAGCATATGTAGGGATTTCATTTTCTTATCCATTCAGCCACCCTGTTTTTGACTGGAACATTTAATCCATTTACATCAAAAGTAATTACTGACACATATGTACTTATTGCCATTTTATTATTTTATTATTTTTAAAATTTTTTTATTGTCTTAAAGAAGTCTCTACGTTTTTTGTCATTCTTCTTTGGTGTTGATTAATAGCATTTCCTTGTCTGGGAAGTTCTTTACCTCTCCTTCTGTTTTAAATGATAGCCTTACAGTAGTGTAGAGTAATCTTGGTTGTAATTCCTTGGTTTTCATTACTTTGAATATTTCTTGCCAATCCATTTTGGCCTGTGGAGTTTCTATTGAGAAATTAGCTGACAGTTTTATGGGAACTTGCTTGTAAGTAACTATTGTAGTTGCTTTTTCTTGCTGATTTTAGGATTCTCGCTTTGCCTTTAACCTTTGCCATTTTAATTATAATTGGTGTGGGCCTGTTTAGGTTCATCTTGTTTGGGACTCTCTGCACTTCCTTGGCTTGTATTATATATCTATTTTCTTCACCAGGTTAGGGAAGTTTTTCATCATTATTTCTTCAAATTGGTTTTCAATTCCTTACTCTTTCTCTTTTCCTTCTGGTACGCCTATGATGTGACTGTTGTTATGCTGGATGTTGTCCCAGATGTTCCTTAAATTAGCTTCATTTTTAAAAAATTCTTTTTTCTTTTTGCTGTTCTGATTGGGTGTTTTCTGCTGTTTTGTCCTCCAAATCACTGATTTGATCCTCTGCTTCATCTAGTCTGCTGATGATTCCTTCTAGTGCATTTTTCATTTTAGTTATTATATTCTTCACTTCTGACTAGTAATATTGTATGGTTTCTAGTTCTTTTTTATGGTTGCTTTTTCTTTGTTGAAGTTCTCACTAAGGTCCTTGAGCCCTTGAGCATTTTTATAACCCTTCTTTTGAACTCTGTATCATGTAGGCTGCTTACCCCCATTTTGTTTAGTTCTTTTTCTAGAGTTTTTCTGTTTTTTTCATTTGGTACATATTTCTTTGTTTCCTCATTTTGACTGCCTCTTTGTGTTTGTTTCTAAGTATTAGGTAGATTTGCTATGTCTCTCGGTTTTGGCCAGATAACTTTATGTAGTAGGTGTCTTGTGGGGCCTTGGCACAATGTCCCTGGTCTCTTGCTCCAGGTGTTCCAGTACTATTTCTTGTTTGGGTCATATGTGTCCTCCTGTTATAGTTGAGACTTGACTTTTTTGACATATCACTGGTTGGGATTGACCCTCAGGCTGACTGTCTGTGGGGTTTGGCCACATCCACAGCTTACAGGCTGCTGTGCAAGGGGCTTACCCCATGAAGTAGGACTTGTCCCAGTGGGCTCTGGTGCCAGTTGAGACGACTCTTTGGGTGTGCCACTTGTGGGACTAATTGGGTGGTGCTCTGCTCTGGTTTGAAGACAACCATCAAGTATTTTGGTTATGGGGTCTCTTGGGAAAGACTCTGTTGCAAGTCCAAGTCACCCACTGCCTATGACCAGTTAGAGACCACCTGGTAAGAACTACAAAGTGACCCATGGTTGGTTGCTGCCTGTGCTGGACCTGGAGGCATGTGGGAGGTCACACTGCAAACCAAGGATATCTGCCACCAGTACCTGGTCTGGGATAGCTCTGAAAAGTGCCAGGACACTTCAAGGCATGCTCCCAGTTGCTGGCTCCTGTTAAGTTCAGCCTTTGGTAAAGTCTTGTGCCGTACAGAGTTTGGTGTGGTTGGGTTTCAGTGACTCACCATGGTGGAGTAAACAGAGCTTACCAGACCAATTCAGATTCAGATTTGGCTATGTAGGGGGAGGACCCAAGACAGGAAAGATGACACTGGTCTGCTGGGTGCACATGAGGGGGACACCACATAGGAAAAGTGGCAATTGCTTCTGTAGTTCTCTCTGAAGTTACACAACTGAGTCTCTACTCCTATGTCTCTGCTGCCCCCCAAGCCACCGTCTCTCCACCAGAGCCCAGGGTAAGTGCCTGCAAATGAGTGATTGTGTGCCCAGGCTCTTTAAGAGGACCTCTGCATTTCCAGCAGCCTTCTGTCACACCTGGATCGTTGGAATCCCCACCATTTTTCACAGCTAGATATTGTAAGGGCTCCTCTTGTCATCACCAGTACTCTTGGCTGGGAAGCCTGGTGTGGAGCTGGGGTCCCTAACTCCTCCAGGAGGAACCTCCATGAATCAGATATCCTTCCCAATTTTCAGCCACCACACAGAGGTTTGGGACTGGCTTGTTGTGCATCTGTAGCCCTCCTACCACTCTGACATTTCTTCTTTATATCCTTAGTTATAAAACTTCTGTTCAACTAGACTTTAGGTAGTTCTCCAGGTTGATTGTTCTGTGATTTGGTTGTAATTTTGATGTGTTCATGAGATGAGACAAGCATTGCATTTACCTACTCAGTCATCTTGGATCTTTCATCCTAATTCCTTATTCCTTCAAGATGATATCTTTATAGAAATCCTCCATCTTTCCATTGTCAGTCCAAAATTCTGTCTAGAAATTAGCCATTTCTTATATTCTTCCATTTTTTAAAAAGGAGACTATAGATCAGAGCAAGTGAATAAGTAAAAGTTTATTGTCTCCTCATAATTAGTTCAAGAGTCAAGCAATTTTTTTCTGTATAACTAGCCAGCAAGTTGGATCTAAATTTCAGTTTTTCCTTTGGGATGAATAGGCTAAACATGATTTTAAGCAAGCTAATGTATTAGTTGCCACCGTGTTCAAACTGTGGGGTGATAAAAGTAACAGATGACCCTAAATATTACATGATTATCTTCATGACTACAGAACAAAATAATGTAATTACCTCTACTTCTCTTATCTATTATTAATAGAGGTTATGGTCTCAGTCTCCAATTTAAAAACAAAAACAGTTCAATAAGAGTTATAATAAATTCATAGAGACATGTAGATATTTTCAGAGCTAACATTTAATCTACTTAAGTAATCGGAAAAGGAAATAATCAAACAGATTATGTCATCATCTTTTCATTATATGTCTTCAATATCTGAGTAAAACTTTTATCTTTCTAAACAGATCTTTTTGGAAAAGTCTATACAGGCATACTTCATTTTATTGTGCTTCACAAATGTTGCATTGTTTACGAGCTAAAGGCAAGACTCTTCACCCTCTGACTCACTTTATTGCTATACTCAGTTTATTGCAGTGGTCTGGAACTGAAACCACAATATCTCCAAGTTATGCCTATACTATATTTAATTTGAAAAAGTTACTTATAAAATTCCATTCTACTGTTTACAAAATAGTTTTTAGAAGAATCTAAATAAATACTTGGGGAAATGTGCAAGAAAAAATAACATCTTTTTAAAAGTAGAATAATTAGGTACTTTAATATTTCCTATCCAAGAAAGCTGTACATTTCAAATTTTCCATCCAAGGGAGGTATACAAAGTTTGGCAAAAATAACCCCCCCCCCTTTTTTATGAGTTGGTAATCTATACCAAAATCATAAGCATGTAATTCTGTACCATAATATATTATAACTACATTAACATAGTTTAAAAATGGTGTTACTTCTGCCAGCCTCTGTGTATTGATTAATACTATAGTTTGACTTTTGAAGAGTCCATATAGTGTAAGCCAGCACTAGAGCAGTGTTCCACCAAAAAAAGGTAACTTTATATTAGACATTTCTTACTATTTTTAATAAGCTTTATTTTAAAATAATTTTAGATTTATGGCAAAGTTGCAAAAATAGGACACAGTGCTCCTGTATATCCCTCCAATTAGTTTTCCCATTGTTAACCTCTTGCATTACTGCGACATTTATCCGAACTAAAAAACTGACATTGGTGCATTACTAGTGACTAAACTCCAGACATTTTTGGATTTCATCAGTTTTTCCATTAATGTCTTCTTTTTGCTCCATGTCCCAAGCCAGGATTGCACCTTCTATTTAGTTGTGTCTCCCATTGTCTTCTGGTCTGTGACAGTTTCTCAGTCTTTCTTGGTTTTTTGTTTGTTTGTTTGTTTGTTTGTTTTATGATTTTTGGAAATTTTGAAGAGTACCAGTCAGCTATCCTGTAGAATGTTTCCCCAGTCTGGATTTTGTCTGATGTTTTTCTCATAGTTACACTAGAGCTGTGGGGTTTTGGAAAGACTACAGAAATGAAATGCCCATTTTGTCGTAACACCTATTTCAAAATCCCTAAATTTGGACTACATAAATTCTAAGGTCCTTTCCAGTTCTAAAATGTTATGATCACATATTTTATAGACCCTGCTATTTTTTAAAAGCATGTGTGTATATGCTTTAAATATATACACATATATATCCTAGTTTTGTACATTTTAGTCTATAATTTCACTCAAGTAATAGGCAGGGAAGACCATATAATCAATACATAGACTGCAGATTAACTTTATGCTTTTCCCACAAGCTATGTATTCTGTATGAATCTCCGGCATTTACATTTGTGACACGATTTACCATTCTACTAAATATCCCCATCCTTGGCTAAACTTACCTACTGGAGACAAATATATCAGTAGGCCAAGCATATTTTTTAATAAAATGAAACAAATAAAAAAATTTTTTTAAGGTGTAGGAATGTATTCAATTATGGGAACATCAAGAATGACAAAAGATGTTTCTAGTGTTAGGAATCTATGATTCTTTGAGGACAGGAAGAAAATTTTGAGAAGAGATAGATGGGGAAAGAGAAGAGAGGAGAAAGAAGAGAAAACTGCTGATCACCAGGCAGACTATTTTATTAAAGTGATTTTATAGTTGCCTTATTTTCTTTTATCAATTTTGTACTTAAAAAACAACTGGGACTTACCAGATTTGGAAATTAATATTAAAATGTTTTTGCAGTGAATATAATACTGAATGCATTCTATATTAACACTAAAAACCAACATTACTTTTGTATGATGCTTACACCTTCATTATTCAATTGATAGTTTCGATAGCCCTGTACATTTCTATTTTAGAAGGAAAGAAATGGGCCAGATAAATTGTTAGAGGATTTGAAATTCAGAAGCCCTTCAATATGGCCTACATCCTCAATGACAGACAAAAAGACAGAAACCTGGAGATGTTAAAACCAGTACTCATAGATAATTAGTGGTAGAGCGTGGAAATAATCTCCAGTCATCTAGCCCTCCAGGACTGCTTGCTGGCTTCTTGGGAGTAAACAATAAAGCAAATGGTGAATGCCTACACAGTACTTGTCATGAGTCAGGAACTGTTCCAAGCACTCATTTATTCTCAAAGCACTCTATGAAGTAGGTCTCCTTATTTATAAGTAATGAAGCTGGAACACATCAAAATTAAACTATTTCCCCAATGTCATATACCTAGCAAATGGCAGCCAAGCATAGGAACCTAACGTGTCTATCTCCACCATTTCTTACCCACTATACCAACTGCCCTAACTCAAATGTTGATTTTGTTGCATCTTAGTTTCATTTTCTCTCCCACAAATAGAACATGTTAAACTGTTCTTATTGTCTCGAGAATTCATATGGGTTCAGGTCTAGTCAACATGGAGAAAAAGTTTCCCAAGCTGAGTTGAGATAATACTGCTCTCTTGGGACAGTTGGTGCAGTTGGTTGAATTTCTCCTTAGGCTGGTCTCTTATACTTTTGCTTTCACAATGCATTGAAAAGAAGCTCCTGCTTCAATTCAGTCATTCACTACACAAGTACATATTGAGCATCTACTATGTCTACAGGATCTGGGATAACAGCCATGAACAAAACAGACAATCCTGCTCTCAAGATTATAATTAAGTCATGGTAGGAGTTGGGGAATCTGAGATGGTAGAGGTAAAATTTTCTCACAGTACCAGAGAAAAAAAAAGACTGTATAAAGTCATCTCCAATAAACTAATTAGGTAGGGTCCTACTAATATTTTAGAAAAGAAACAGTCATCATGACTTTGACAGTAATAAGTACAGCATTAATGGCAATATAAGTCATGGTGGTTTGTGAGAGTGACTTCATTTCATGTCCAACAGCAAGACAATTTTTAATATTCCATTTTTAAATTTTGTTTCATATTTTTTAAAGGGAAAGTACTTTAGCATATCTGTATTTGACAGAGAGCAAATTGCAAAATGCTTGAAATTAATGAGGAGATACATTTATTCCTAGACCCCCAAATTCTCGATTCCTCCCAAACAAAACTTTCCAAATATACCTTACAATGTCCTGTTAATCTCTGGAAGTTGTAAATATTTCAGTATCTGAAATTTAAGCCAGAAATAATTCCTCTATTTTTATCTACTGACAAGAGGGAGATTATGATATCATCCTTAATAGCATAAAGTCCATGAAATAAAATATATCTGATAACTAATCTTTAAAAAATCTGCATGTGGAATACTGATTTTATTTTGAACTTTAAATCCAGCTAATAACCAAGCATTCAATTCATCCTGTTCAGATTTCATTATTTATGATTCTGATATAACTTTAAGAGTAAGCAGTTAGACAGTAAAGAGAAGCAATTATTTAGTCTCCTAGTCAGCATTTTTAATTATTTATGCTGACTCATAAATTCCTTGATATGGCCACATCAAGCCAACTTTTCCTTAATTTGCAGGCAGTCAGAGGAAGAAATTATGACTGAAATCACAGCAGAAAATCTTGCTTTTAGCTTGGTGACTCCATAGAGCGTCCATTGATGGCTGGGTTATCATGTGAACATTTGTGCCTTTGCTATTATTTTGTTGCCAAATGTTTCTGGAAGCAGCCTAGTTGTTTTCACTTGAACAACCACTGTTGAATGCTTGTATTTCTTTTTCTGTCAAATTTGGTAACTTGGTCAGATTTGCTATAGCTCTAGTCACAAGTAAATCAACACTTCATATGAAATTCCTCATTTTTATTATCGAGGTGCTAAATGGAATCTAGTCTCATAAAATGATTCATTTCCCTGTTGAGTAGAAAGGACAACAATCAAGTGTATCCAAAATCTTTATAGTCACCACAGCAGCCAAATGGAACTAGAATCTAAATTATCTCTAGAATCCTTTATGTATCCCGAATCCTTCTTCTCTCACACTTGCTAATCTCAGAATAACCAATATTTGTCTCAGTAGCCTCTAGTTGAGGTAGTAATCATGATAATTTTTTTTTTGTATAGTGTTATAAAATTAACTTTCAAATATATATTTCACTTGGGCCTCCTACATGTACAAAACACTGTCAGGTTAAGGAAGTCAATATTTTAGAAATGAAGAAACCAAATTTGGAAGCTAAATGACTCATCCAGGATGATACAGATAACAATGGGCCCTGTTGATGCTAGAATCTTCTGCCTCCCTCACTATTGCTCCTCACTCTATACTCCCCTCAGGGGAAATAAATAAAATAAGGTTAGAAAATAGATGCGGTATGTTTGACAATCCACAAAAGGATCTCACTGCTGGGATAGATAAGCAAATGTGACCTGTTTGGTTCTGTTAAAAAAAAAAAAAAAAAAGCACACCATGATCCTTTATCTGTTATTTAATGTCTATAACCCCTGTGGGTTTTCTCCACTGCTTTAACCAATTCTTTTTGATAAAGATGCCCTTTTGTCTAAGGCTTCTTTTCTTTCAGGTAATGAAAGTAGCATGAGCTTTGAAATTTTATCGGCTTATGTTTGAAGCTCAATTCTGTTACCATCCGTGTGACCTAAGGGGTGAAAAAAAATCTACTCCAAGTTGAATTAAAATTTACCTCCTCATTGAATTGCTGTGAAGTTTTTAATAATAATTAAATATATATGCACAGTGCCTGGTACAGTCAAGGTAACCCACAAATGTAAACTTTTTTTCTTTGATATGATCATGTTCTATCTTCTGTATGCATTTAGGTTACGTACTTATTTTATATTTACAATGCAGGGCAGTTATGGCCAAGGAAATAGTAAGGGAAAATTTAAGTTAAGATGAATTCAGTATACATCCTCTAAATATAATATTTATCTGGTCCAAAATATGTATCAGCATGATGTATTTACACTAAAGCATACAGAATCTCCTACTGGAGTAAAAATCTCTTAGTAATTTATGCATGCAAATAGTTTAGTTTAGGAAATTGTGAAAAATACAAAGATTCTTACAATCCAGTCCCACAAGCCCACTCCAAAAGGATGACTGAACTTAACTATACCTAGTTAGTCTATTTTTCATTCATTTGTTAATTAAACATTTATTGAGTTCCTATTATGTGTCTGACTAGCTTCCTGGAGTCTGGTTAGCTTCCAGATAAAGAAGAAACCTAAAGTTACAATGGCCATTTTTGGATTCTAAACTGTCTTCAATTGATGTGGAGAAAGAAAGGTCAAGTAAACTTGGAATTCATGTAATTTCAAAATACACCTGAAACTAGGAAATGTTATGGCATATATCAGGGAATGGGGAAATGTCCCATTCAGTTCAGTGTTAGCGGTTATCTCTACCAGACTTCCTATGGGTTATGTATCCATGAAGAGCTAGCTGCCTTCTGGGCAGCTAGCCCCAGATTCCTGGGCACCCCTGGGGAAAATAACATAAGAGGGTTCCTCTTCATTTGGACTCATATTATGAATGTCAAAGGTTTAAAAAGCCTTACTTAGGTCATCTAGTCCCTGCCTCTGTTGTATAGATAAGGAAACTGAGACCCAGAGAAGCAGAAACTTGCTTAAGATCACATACCTAGTTAGAGGCAGAGGTGGGACCAGGATGGCTTCAGGGCAAAGACAGCAGAGAGCAATGCTATCTCTGAAGCCCAGTGTCCTGATGAAGTCATTATTCAGTTCCTTAAAGTGGGCTGTAATTCCCCCTTAGAGGGTCACAGGGTAAATTAAATGTACTAAGTATGGCAGGGTGGTAGGAATGCCTATATGAGAATGCTGCATTTTGTGCAATATTTAAAACTTTGGGTTATAAAAACTTTAAAAAAAAAAAGAATTTTAGAAATGCTCATGAAAAACTGTCTTCCAAAAATGACAAAGATTTTCTTGGTGAGAATGTGAGGATATAAGTTAGAAGACAAAGGCCCTCATTGCTAAGGGCAGTTCTCTTTTGGAAAGATGATTAGAGAGAGTCTTAGAGATCAATAAATTTTAATATCATCTTTGTAAATATTTTGCACAGTCGTAAGAAATTTCTATACCCTTATAAAAAACAAAACAAAACAAAAAAAGGTCTTATGGTAAGCAATGATGATTCAACATTAAATTTAAAAATGTGATCTCAAATACATTAAGAAAATTGTGCATGAAAAAAAGAAAAGAAAATATTCCAAAATATTAATAATACTTATCTCTTGATTATTGGCGATTTCCTTTTTAATACATTTTTGGCATTTGCTAAGTTTTCTGCAATGAATATACATTATATTTATTCTTAAAAAGGTATCATGTACATATGTGTGTGTATGAATGTACACATACACACACTTAAAAGAGTATTTTGAATCATTATCTTCTTGGTAGGGACTTGGTGCTAGTATTATAACCATATCAGTGTGAAGGATTGGGAAACGGAGTGGCAAGTTCATTAAATTTTTTTTCTAGACATATTGGATCTGCAATAATCAAATGACCCTTGGGTGTTATTTAAGATGGGTCGGGGGAAAAGCTGGGCTTCAGTAGAAAGCCACCCCCCTCACACCTTACTCCCAGTCTCCCTGGTACTACCCACAAACATTAAAGTCTGAGGAAAACCCCACTATCTTCTATTCTGCCCCTAGATAACTTTCAATATCCTGACCAACCCCTCCCCACCAAGTACCACTTGCAAGAGAGAAAAGGAAACCCTCAGAGTTTAAAGTTATTGGCTTCCATTCCAGGACTGTAAATGTATGGAAGGGGATGGGAGAAGATGGGAACTTTCTTTAACATACTTGTATTAATATTAGTCAGGAATACACTTCGATTAATGCCCCATTTGCTGATATAAAAGGAGAGAGTTCATCCAAGGAGGATTAGAAGGATCCAGTCTGATGAAATCTTAAGGGTCCTGGGGTTTGTAGAAGATGAATAGCACTCGGAGGGGCCCAGGACTTCTTCCTTCAGCATCGTGCCTCAGCTTCCTGCCTTCCAGCTTCTCAGCAACTCTCCATGCTTTCTTATTTTGTGGGCACTGCTGAAGCTACTCTCTCTTCAGCCTATGTAGGAGACACCTGCCCAAGGATAATTTCACATGAGTCCAGAGACATAGGGACAGGAAAGGGGAGATGTTTGAGAAGTGTACACAGGACCCAAGCTGGCGATGAAGGTAGTTTTACTGCCCTGATGGAGTTAAGCAGAACCTGAGTAGGTTTGCTGGGTTATGATATGGGACAGCCCTGTGACTTTGAATTTCAAATAAGAACACATTTGTATGTAACTCTGCATAATTACACTAAAAATTATTTACTGTTTATCTGAAATTCATATTTAACTGCACATCCTGTATTTTTTTTTTCCTGAACTTGGTAACTTCAATCCTGAGTAAGGTAATGATGTCCAAAAAAATAAAATTTTAATCATTTAAACACTTGTCTTTCCAGTTCATATAGTCTTTTTCTTATTTTATTTCTGATTCATATTACTTGAGGACCTGTAACATCAATAATATCTTACATTTTAGGGGATGGAGATAATTTTAATAATGATCTAATATTTATGTAATTATAAGCATAAGTCAAGTACTTGAAATATATGTTCTCTCTATGTAAGAATAATTCTAATTTGTAGCAAGTCCTTCTCATTTTCAGAATTAGCCTGATAACCATCAAGAGAGATTGAGGCTACATTCAATTTGGAAAATGAATGAATGAGATGTACAATAATACATTTTCAGTGCGTCGTCTATCAAGAAGATGATGATTGAAATATCTGTGATAGTATCAGCAAGGAGTCAGTCCCTTGTCATTTCACAAAAGCCACAGTGATAACTATTTCTTTTTGTAACAAAAAGAAAGGAGAAATATTCAAAGGAAGATGAAAGGAAATGACATTAGAAAAGACTACATGGTGACTAAAAAATATATATAAAATGATTTTAAAAGTTCTCCATTATGGGGCACACTACAATCACTGGCTTTATCTCTTATAAAGTTTTCTTCTCTATTATACTAACACTGACATCTGCTGAAAACCAGCAGAAAGAGAAAGGTTTGCAAATGCTCATAGGTAAATTCAAGTACCCATGTCTGTATCTAGCAACCCAGTTGCTCAATAATGCTCAAAAGCAAGGTCAGAGGCAAAGCAAACATTCCTTCTCCCAAACAAATGAACAAAGCAAAACAAAAACAGACTCATAGAAACAGAGACCAAAGGGGAGGATGGCTGGGGAGATAGGAGAAAAAGGTAAAAGAAAGTATGGTCAATAATACTGTGATGTTTGTATGGTAACAGATGATTAGCAGAATTAGTGGGATCACGTTGTAAGATATAAATATGTTGAATCACTATATCATTCAACCAGAGCTAATATAACTAATATAGTATCAACTATACTTAAATAAATTTTAAAAAATACTGGGTCCATGAGGACAGGTGGGTGAAAAAATGGAGGGCAGGGCCTATCAGGTCTTTCTTGTTTTTGTCAATAGGAAGCATGTATACTTTTTCATTTTTTGAAGCAGAATTTAGTAGGAAGATTAAAATTAAAAAGGTCAATTTTTCAGTGAATTAGAAACTAGGGTACTAGGAATTGGCAAATGTTATAAGCAGAGTGAGGATGAGACGAGGGTAGATATGAGGGCCAGGTGGCAGCATTTTCTCTTATGCTCTCAATACTCCATTAGGAGAAACACTGCTTTAGTTGATTGTCCCTTTATTTTCTCCATCGCTCCATCCCTCCCTCCCTCCTTCCTCCTTCTCTCTCTTTCCTT
>PVJL010007510.1:0-77210 GCA_004026885.1 Lyroderma lyra | reverse complement strand
TTTTTTTTTTTTTTTTTTTTATAGTGACATCTTTTATTTCATTGTTTACTTCAAAGTTGTCTTTAAAACTAAGCACACAGAAACAAAGCCTAAAAACGGACTGGCTGTGTGTTCACAGAAATACCAACACCACGCGGTATGTGCTAGTAGGGCTGCTCTGAAGACAATTACAAAGAATTGGAATCACAAAATCAAGCATGAGCTTTCTTTCTTTGTTGCTTTGAGGACTTTTTTCATCCAAGGAATCAGGGAGAGATCAGGTGAATAGGGAAGGTGAGACATAGGGGTTACCCCATATTTGGTCAAAAACTCCTGAACACTCAGCACAGTGTGGGCAGGTGTGTGGATGCCGCACTTTGGTTGTGCAAATCACCTGCCATGAAATGGGCAAACTTGTTGAAAAAGTCTCCCCTCAAAATTCACTGAAGCCGAACACAGCCTCTCACAACGCCAGCTGGTACACGGATGCAGATGGTTCCTAGAACCCTCACCTGGCGGGGGAAGCCTGCGCTACAAGGGGCCTGCCCTCCAGAAGATAGTTCCATTTTGGTGCAGTGTCCCTTCGTATGTGATAAGGGCCCACCCCCACTGAAGACCCTGAGCTTCCTTACCACCTTCTGCTGGCACCTGGCCTTAGGGGCTACTGTGCTGGCACCATCTGGAGCTTCTGTACCATTGCTACTGCTGCTATAAAAAGGGCATGTGCCAGGTCCCACCATGCCTGCTGGATCCCAGGAGTAGAGCTTAAGAAACTTAGGGCAGAGGTCCTGCTGCAGGATGGGGGCACCCAGACCTAGACTTGTCCTTTGAGAATGCCTACAGGTGAGGAGACTGAAGTGTCCTGAGACCCACAGTTTGACTTTCTATCTAGGAGTCATGCCCCTGTTTTCTGGGAGCTGTTTAGTTCTGAGATGGCATCAGAATCTCTCAGTCTCTCTGTCTCACTGTGTAGAGGTGGTTTCCTGGCCTCTCGGGAAGGTTTGGAAGCTCTAGAAGATGGACTGATAGGAAAGTGCGGAAGGAGTGGAGAGTAGGTGTGCAGACAAGTCTTTCCAGTTCTCAGTGATGAGACTGTGATGAGGATGTTTAAGAAGAAGGGCGTGTGAGGGGCCTTCTTGGCACAGGCTCGTCGTTGACAACACGCTTGTGGATTTGCATTTCCCTCAGTCCTTTTTGAAAACAGTGAGCAGGTCAAAACCCAAAACTGACTTCTGGATGCAGAGGCTGGGAGGGTGAGAGAATCCTCCACACTGATCTAGGGAGGGTCTGGATGGGCAGAGAGAGCCAAGCAACATGTCTGGGTACAAAGTTGATGACAGGCTTCTTCTGTGCTGTTTTATTGTAAATTTTTTATCGAAGCATAACATAAAGTACAGAAAAGTGCACAAATCAGAAGTGTACATAGCTCAATAGCTTTTCCCAGAATCCACTGTGTAACCAGCATCTGATCAAGAAATAGAATTGTTTCAGAACCCCAGAAGCCTCCTCGTGATTCTTCCCAGTCACTCCCCATCATGCCAACCTGACTTCTAACACCTTAGGTCAGTTTTGCCAGTTTGGCATTTTACAAGAATGGAGTCATATGATTTACTAAAGGGCTTTTTTAAACACAAATATCTAATATCCAACATTGAGAGCTCGGCTTTGGGGTGATATGATGCCCAATCATCATCTTCACACATGTAATAAAGATTGATGTGCGAATAGATGCCTTTGGAAGTGTTTTTGTTTTGTTTTCCAAAGGGAAGGAGTGAGAATCAATGAAAAGGATCTGAGTCACCCCTTTGGGTCAGACTCTGGAGAAACAGAACAAAAGATGCTGCTGCAGAATGTGTTTAGAGCAAATTCAGACACTCAGACTCAGCCAGGAGGGGAACCCCAGCCCTGGAACATTCAGGAACCTGTGACAGAGCATTGGACTTCCCCCAGAGTGGAGGACAGATTCTGAGTCAAATTCACATATGTTGTAAAAGATAGGGTGACCCCAGCTAACATCTGGGTCACACAGTAGGTAAGCATGACATTTCATTAGAGAAGATAAAAAGAATTCATTATCCCTATTTGACATTAACTGGCTGGTTACTCCTGTGTGGTTTATACCTGCATGAGTCAGCTTATGGGGCTGAACCAAACCAAGCTCGTGTGTAAGCCTGGCTAAAGGGAGGGGAGGGCAGAGGCTCCAGCCTCGGATACCTGAAGGGGCAGGAGAGTAAAGCCCCTGCTGGCAGAGAGGCTGCCATTCAGCCCCCTACTAGAAATGCTGCTACTATAGCGGAAGTGCTATAGCAGGCATGGAGAGGTTCTGGGACCAATTTGGGGCAGGGGAAGGACCAGATCTTAAAAATATATATATATGACAAGTGAAACTTCTTTGCCCGCAGTTGAGCAATAGTTGAAACCAGAACAGCACCAGCCGACCCTCCATGGGAGTCAGGAGCCAGCTAAAGCCAGAGGGCAGGACCTACCCTTCCAACAGTCACCCCAGAGGGCACAAGGTGACTGAAAGTTGCAATCACCAGGGGAAAATTTATTTTTCTCTTTTTTTATTGTGATAAAATATACATAACATAAAATTTATCATTTAACCATTTTTAAGTATGCAGTTCAGTGGCATTAAGTGCATTCACACTGTGTATAACACATCACCGCTAGCCCTATCCAGAACTCTTCCATCTTCCCAAATGACACTCTGTGCCCATTAAACAACTCCCAATCCCCTGCCTCCCAGCCCCTGACAGCTACCATTCAATTTCCTGTCTCTGTGGATTTGACCAATCTAGATAGCTCATACAAGTGAAGTCACATAGAATTGGTCCTTCGTGTCTACATGAATTTTAAAAACACGAACGCCCAAGCCCAACCCTGGATCGATTACATCAGAACTTCCAGCTGTGGGGGCAAACACTTAAAAGGCTCCTCGGTGATGCTAACAGGCAGCCTTGAAAGCCACTGAGTTGCACGGTCTATATCAGATTTACTTTCAGGAGCGCCTGTCTGTAGCAACACATCTCAGCGCCTGCTAGCTGATGCCTAAAATTCCTTTAGTGGTGGGTAAAGCTAAGGGTTTCCCTTCGTCAGCTGGAGATGAGGGGCTTCCAATGACTGATTGAGTTATCACACAGTGACTGAAACTCATCTGCTAAAGGTAAAGCTATCACTCAACAAGTGTAAGTGATTATTATCAGACATTGTTTCTCTTTGAAACCTGCGAAGACTCAGAGAGTAGCAGATTGATGACTAACTGTCGGCTTGGGAGATCCGAGAGACAGACACACAAGGGACTCATGGTCACTTTGGTGGAGGGGTGGTGATAAAGGTTAGTCCTGTTTACCTAGTTACCCTGTGGACCAAATAAGAGCTGGGAGTGAGGAATTTAGGACCAACACATCCATGCACTTCCTCAGTTTACTGGAACGTGGCCATTCGGACATATGGTTCCCATCAACTGTTTTTTGTATGGTTCTTGAATTCCCCCCTCCCTTTTTTCTTATTTAACTGCACTGACTTCATTACAAAGGAACTTCACTTACATGGGTTCTAGCTGAGGCATGACCAGTGCCTGTTCAAGGAAAGCTTCTTGCTTGGTTCTACAGAACTAGAAATAGATAGAAAATTCTCAGATAGATTAGAGAGACACAGAGAAAAAGAGACAGAAAGAGAAAAAGGCAGAGAGAGGTAGATGCAAACATATATAAAGTGACAGAATGACACAAAGATCCACACCAGACATATGCTATTGGTCCCACTATGGAGGGAGGGAGGGATGGGGAGGGGAGTAGGAGGATTTGAATGTTTATTTATTTATTTACTTAAACCCTGGAAGCAAATATCACAAAATCTTAGCACTTGTTCATTTTTGTGAGAGCATTTGCTGCTATAGAACTCTTTTTATTTCTCTTTGGCTTTTTGGTATCTTTAAAAGTTGTCAATATTACATTTATATCTTTATAAAACATTGTACACATAAATATACATGAATAAAGAAATATTTCAATGACTGAGGAGAGCTCTTAGAGTTTTGCATGTTAAAAATTATACCATAAAAATAAATGAATAAAGTCTCCTAAAACATTTGAAAAACACAGACACAAATTAATATTTTCCATAAAACAACCATCCAGAAATTGACATCATCCAAGCTTTTTCTCCATGCATTAAAAATTGCATCATTGGTTTCAAGTTTTCAGATAGTTTCTGATTACAAAAATAATACTTGCTCACTGTAAAATGTCCCCCAAAATAGATAAGGAAATAAAAATTACTCCTGGCCTTACTACCTGGCATGCCCCCATCAAGATTCTTAATTGCGAAAAACAAAATCTGATTCCAGTTAGGAAGAGATGGACATTACTGAAAAGACTGCAAATAACATATGTTCTCAATGGGAGATGATTTTACAAAGGTCTTTGCTTTCCTACATCTCCTCCTGTGGTCTTTATGTGATAGAACGATGCAAACGTTCAATCACAGATTGCATGGCTGGACCCTGATGCCAATGTGATCTGGAAGCTTTTTTTGATGGCTCCATCTGAAGGAGTCACTCACTGCTACCACAGCCTTATTGGGGGTGGAGGTATCATTTATCATTCCCTACCATTTTTCTTGTTTACCTGTATATTTATTTGTTTCTTGCCTCTCTTCTTCATTGTTGTATCCTCAAGGCCTAGAACAGTGCCTGACATTAGTACTATTTATTACCAAGTGAGTAAATGAATCAAAGGGCCTTTGGTGGTCCTGTCTACATAAGATTGTGGAAGTTTCTTCCTTTAACTGCTACGGAACACGCAGCCTAAGAAAGGGATCTGATGAAGCACCGGTATTTTATCCACACACTTCCTCTCACCTGCGTATGTCCTTGTGTTAATTGGAACCACCTGCCACAGCCAACACTATACCCCCCTTTTTCCCTGTTTGCCTTGTGCCTTGAAGAGCCTGTAATACCCATGTAACTGCTTCCCGTTCAATGAAATCACCAATGTGTCCCTTGGTGGAAATATTCTTCTCTTTGGTGCTAAAATTCTGAAACCTCAAGATCTAAAGTCAGGATAGGAAAAAGTATTTTATATAGCTATTTACTATTTCAGTATCCTTAAGTTTTTTTTGGCTTATCATTTTATCATTCTTTACCACTTTTCTTATTTAGCATGGAGGAGTGGAGGAGCTACATCATCCTCTGTGAAGGGGAGTCTGTGTTGTTAAGGTGATAGATAAGCTCCACCCCAGTTCCCACAGCTACACTGTTCATTGGCCCATTGAGTGGTCACTGGAGTGGAGGGGAATGGAGCAGAATGACATCCACAAAGTGGGCTATTCTGGTCCCTGGTTACTGAAAACCTCCAAGGTGGGGATATTTTGCTGAGCATTCACATGAGACACAAATATTCTGGGCCCATTCTGAGAGATCTAGCTGCTAACTCTTCCCCAAACCTTTTTGTCATAAATCTTATAATCTTAATTCTTCTAGGTCACTGATCATGTGAGCAGATTTTAACCACTACCCGTAATTTAGTTGCCTTTGAGACTTTCCAGAAAAAACACAAAATAAAAAATATTTAAATACTCTCTTCAAAGCCCTGGAAGTGTTTCCTTTTTGCTAACTGTCCCTGAGGACTATCCTGAATTGGGACTATAGTGCTACTCAGTACATTCTTGGTAGAGCCATCTGGAACCAAGCTTAAATATTTCCCCCTCATCAAGTGGTCACAGAGTGCTGCTGTACACATGGCCATTAACATTGGCTGAGGGAGAAGAGAGAAGAGGAAGCATGCCGAGAATGTGAGCAACATACTCATGACATTTATTTGTGCTTTCAGTATGTGCTCAAGCCTAGCCTCATTGTACCATACCTATTTGATGATGGAGCACTGTTACTAGGTCTGAGAATTAAGTTTATGAACTCATCCTAGAAAAAGTGCTGCATACCTCATTGCTGAATATCACTACAGTCACCCACCTTCAAAGTACCCCGCCTTGGAAAACTATGCACTGATGCCAGTGCCTACTCCACCCTTCAAAGCAATTTTGGAACTCTTTTTCTGGAATGGCCATTAGAGCTGTCATCATAGTACCTTTGATGTCCTGAATATCATCAAAATGTCTTCCTTTCAACAAGTTCCTTTATCTTCAGGTAAAGAAAAAATCATTGGAGGCCAGATCAGGTGAGTAGGGAGGGTGTTCCAATACAGTTATTTGTTTACTGGCTAAAAACTCCCTCATAAGCAGTGCCATGTGAGCTGGTGCATTGTTGTGATGCAAGAGCCATGAGTTGTTGGCAAAAACTTCAGGTCAATTTGATCTACCTTTTTCACATAGCCTTTCAACACTTCCAAATAGTAAACCTGGTTGACTGTCCAGTTGGTACAAATTCACAATGGACAATCCCTCTAACATTAGAAAAGTTTAGCAACATCATTTTGACTCTTGATTTGGACTGATGAAACTTTTTTCATTGTGGAGAATTGGCTGACTTCCATTGTGCACTTTGATGTTTTATTTCGGGGTCATATTGGTACACCAGTGATAACATGGCCCAAAACATCATCTTGCCTCTCCAAAAGGTCTTGATAAACTTCGACTCTCCTTTGCTTTTGTTCATCAATGAGCTCCTTAGGGACCATTTTTGCACATGCCTTTCTCAGGCCACGATTTTTGGTTAACATTTTCCTGTTTCTCTATTGATGCTTGCTTGGTCTGCTATGCTTCTCAAGTGAGTCAACAATTTTGATGAATTTTTGCAATGTTTTCATCAGTTCTGCTCATTATTGGCTGCTCTGACCTCTCTTCATCAGTGATGCTTTCTCTCCCCTCAGAAAAACATTTAATCCATTTGTACACTGCTGTTTTCTTCATGTTATTATCTCCATAAACTTGGACTAAAATGTCCCTGATTTCACTTCCACTCTTGCCAAGTTTAACAAGAAATTTAATGTTTATTCATTGCTCTAATTCAAGCTTCGACATTCTCACAATGGCACACACAACTATAATGAACACCACTCAGCAAGACAGCGCCACATGTCAGCACGAACACAGCTGTGAGACACAGATAGACCAAGGTTATGAAACCTTACCATGTTGTTTGTATGGTGCTGCCCACATAAGCGCAAGGTGGCGAGTTTTTGAACTTAATTGTCAGACCTCGCATGCATGCCCCACTTTAGAATCAGAAAGCACGCCGATCACACAAGTTATCTGGTGTCCAATGTAGAAAGGGTTCAGTCTCCAGAAGGGCCCAATAGCAAGCTAAGAGAAGTTTCTCAAAGCAAGGATGGATCGTCACTTGCCAACCTGATCATGGTTTTGCTCCAAAATTTTTGAACCCTCACTGTGATTCTCATATCTGGACTTGACATACCTTCCATGAAATTTACTACCACTGGATCCACTGGGGAACAATAAAACTGTTTGCACTGCAACTTAGGCCAGTTGGAAATTTGTCCCTTACACTGGCCTCCACCTACAAGTAAAAACTATCTGGGAATTTTTGTAAAAGGATCAGAACAGCACACTCAGATGTTGTGTATGTTGCCTCCCTAATCTCCCCAAAACCCAAATGTGTTCTCCTTCTTAGTGGTCGGGGTACAAGGCTCAGCAACTGTCTTTCCCTTTGAGAGAATATCCCGACATGCTGCAGACTACTGGACTTCTAAAATGCTGTGGTAGCACGTTCCTACATTCTTATTTTACTTCCTAACCTCTACATAACATGTGTCTTAGCCAGTCATCCAGGTTGCCTACTACTTCTAGCTCTCTAGGTCTTACCAGCATGATCTCACCAACGTTATGGGTCAGAATGGGGTTGACAATCCACATCTTTGACTACTAAATGCAGCCAAAAGACAGGGAATTGAAAGTATTTTAAATTATGACAGTGAAAGTGGTTGTGGTTACATGAAATATACATGAAATAAAATTGCACAGAAGCACACACACAAATGAATGCATGCAAAAGATTATGAAAGACTGACATCAGGGATGATGGCAGAGTAGAAAATGTCAGGACTCCAGCTCCCCACCTACACAACAATTATATTGGCAGAACCTGTCTGAGGTAACTATTTTGGAACTTGGGGAGTCTGTTTGAAGGCTTTCAGCTTCCACAGGAAGTCTTGGACAGTAAGTCCCGATTCCTTTCTATCAACTTCAGCTTAGCACAGACCCCTACAACAATTAAAATACAAACAAAATCCAGCAAATTCTGGGGAAGGGGGAAAATCTGATTTCTAGAGTGGTCACATCATTTTAAAAAAATCACAAGGCATACAAAGAAACAGAAAAGTATGATCCTTCAAAGGAAAAAAAATAAATTAACAAAAACCGGCCATAAGAATAACCAGATAGTGGACAAAGATGTTTTTATATATAAAAACATTTTTATTATTAGACTTATGAGCACCTGTCTTAAAGATGCTCAAAAAACATAAAGAAAGATGTGAATAAAGTCAAGAAAACAATATATAAACAAAATGAAAATACTAATAAAAATATAGAAGATATAAAAAGGAACCAAAGAGGATTCTGGGAAAATGATGGACTTCAGGAAGTACCAGGAATCCATTTCTCTACCCCTTTTGACTGGCAGTTTCTGTCTGATGTAACTATTTTGGAACTGTGGAGTCTATCAAAGGCTTGCAACTTCCAGAGGAAAGCTTTAATGGTAAATTATTGATTTCAGTCCATTTCAGCCCTTAGCTCAGCAATGGATACCTAGTCCCCATCTCTCAACCCCATGGCAGGTAGCCATATACACTTTCCAGGAACAGTTTGTACACATTACAGAAACAGTAAGCAAGAGCAAGGGTGGGCAAAAGGATCCTGTTATCCAAATATCATATGCACTAACCACTGATTGCTGCTTCTGATTGCAGAAGAACAGGCACAGAAGTGTGTAGCCATTATTGTTCCTTCACTGTTGAGACCACAAACCACCCCAAAGCTGAAGCAACTTTCAGGAGCCAGTACATTTTTCTCTTTAATTTTTCTCTTTTTTACCTTTTGGGAGCCAGACATTTAAGGACTAGGACCCTCAAAAACAATTGCATATGCAGGGGAATTTAGAAAGTCATTGCATGCGCCCAAGGAAAGGAGTGGGTAGGAGATTCCCAAGAAGATATTAAGTTTACACCTCAGAGTGATCCCCAGCACACAGATAGCCTACAAAATCAAAAACAAAAACAGCCAACCCTGGGAAAGGAAGAATCTCAATTCCAGAGTTACCACATTACTAGATTCAAATGTTCAGTTTTCAATAACAACAACAAAAATTATGAAGCATCCAAAGAAACAGGAAATTATGGTCCATTCAAAGTAAAAGGTAAATCAAGAACAATCATCCCTTAGAAAGACCAGATGGCAGACCTACCAGAAAAAAAGATTTTAAAATAACTATCCTGACAAAAACTTATAGATAGACAACAGTTTAGTGGTTACCAGCGGAAAAGGGGAAGGAGGAGAGGAGAGATGGTTAAAAGAGACCAAATATATGGTGACAGAAGGAGATTTGAATTTCTGTGGTGAATACACAATGCAATATACAGATGATGTATTAGAGATTTATACACTTGAATCCTACATAATTTAACTAACATCACCTCAATAAATTTAATTTTAAAAAATAAAAATAACATAAATAACTGTCCTGAGATGCTCAAAGAATTAAAAGAAGACATGAAGAAAGTTTAAAAAGAAATTATGTGTAAACAAAATTAAAATATCAACAAAGAGATTTTTTTTGAAAACATAGAAATAAACCAAAAAAAAGGAAATTTGGAACTGAAAATTATAATAGCTGAATTTTTAATTTACTAGAGGGATTCAAAGGCAGTCTTGATCAGGGAGGAGAAAAATTCATGAAGATGAACATAAGATAATCAAAATGATCAAGTCTGAGGTACAGAAAGAAAAATAAAAAAAAAAAAAAGCAGACAATATCAAGCAGACCAACATATGTGTTGTGAGTATCCCAAAAGAGAAGAGAACAAGACAGAGGCACTGAGAATATTTGAGAAAATAATAACTGAAAACTTTCCAAATTTCATTAAAGACATGCATATAAATATCCAAGAAGTTCCAGGAAGCCTAACTAGGATGAACTCAAAGAGACCCACAAGACACATTATAATCAACCTAATGACAGCCCAAAACAGAAAGAATCTTGAAAGTAGCAAGAGAGAAGTAACTCATGACATACAAGGATCCTCAATAAGATTATCAGCAGATTTCTCATTAGAAGCTTGGGAGGTCCAAAGACAGTGGCCTGACATATTCAAAGTGCTGAGAGAAAAAAATAAACTGTCAATCAAGAATTCTATATCTGGCAAAGCTATCCTTCAAAAGTGAGGGACAACCTAAGACATTCCCGGATAAACAAAAACTGAGAAAGTTTATCACTCCTAGACCTTACCCTCAAGAAATGCCAGAGGGAGTTGCAGGTTGGAATAAAAGGACACTAGACAGTAACTTGGAGCCATATGAAGAATCCAGATCTCAGTAAAAGTAAACACATGGGCAATTATTAAAGCTAGTACTATTGTATCTTTGGTTTATAACTCCACTTTTTGTTTTCTACATGATTTAAGTAACTAATACATTTAAAGAAACAATTATTATTGTAAAAGCTAGTATTATTGTAACATTGGTTTGTAACTGTACATATTGTTTTCTATGCAATTTAAGAGGCTAATGCATTAAAACCAATTAATAGTCTATGGTTTTTAGATGCACAATGGATAAAGATGTAATTTTGTGACATCAGTAATTAAAAGGGGATAGAGACAGAACTGTATAGCAACAAAGTTTTTGTATATTATTGGAGTTAAACTGGTATAAATTTAATTAGATTGATATAACTTTAGGATGTTAAGTATAATTCCCATAGTAAACACAAAGAAAATAGCTTTAGAATATGTGCAAAAGGAAATGAGAAGGAAATTAAAACATTTCACTACAAAAAATCAACTAAATGCAAAAGAGGAAAGTAATGCTGGGAATGGGGGACCAAAAAAGCTATAAGGCACACAGCAAATAACAAAACGCCAGTGTCAGCCAATTCATTTCCGGGTAAAGACCCACTTCCTGGCTTGCAGATAACCACCTTCTTGCTTAGTCTTCACATAGCAGAGAGTTCAGATTTCCCTTTTTCTTCTTATAAGGATACTAATCCCACCTTGGAGGCCCCACTCTCATGACTTCATCTAAACCTAATTGTCCCCCAAAGGTCCTACTTCCAACTACCATCACATTGGGGGTTGGGGTTTCAACATATGAATTTGGGGGGATACATCCAATCCATAAAATTCTGCCCCTGGCCCCCATAGAAAAGCATGAATATGTGCAAAATATATTTATCCCATCACAATAGTCTCAACCAATTCCAGCATCAACTCTAATATCTAAAGTTTTATCTAAATAAATCAGACATGGGTGTAATGTGAGCTATGATTCATTCTGAGACAAAACTCCTCTTTCAGTTCTGAACCTGTGAAACCAGAAAAGTTATGTGCTTTGAAACACAGCCATGGAACAGGCATAGGTAAACTTTGCCATTCCAAAAGGAAGAAACTGGAAGAAAGGGGTGACAATACCAAGCCAAGCCAGTCCAAAGACTAGCAAGACAAGTATCATTAGATCTTAAGGCTGAAGAATAATTCTCTTGGATTTGATGTTCTGCCCTTTGGTCCGTTGGGGTAGTGGTTCTACTTTCAGGCCCCATTGGAGTGGCAATCCCACCTCTGTGGCTCTCCTATGTGCGATGCCACCGCACAATTCTGGGTGACTCCACTCCCAAGTCTCCAGGTGACCACTATCTGGCCTGTTGAAACTAAGGCAATTGTCCCTCTCTTTTGAAACCAGCCCTGATGATCGCTAAATTGTCTTCAGGACCAACTTCCCTTGTCTTGAAGAATAGCACACATTCATAGCCAAATAGCTCTATGGCTCAGTCTTCTGAAATCTAAGTAGTCCAACAACAGCCTTCCTTCATTTGATCTCAGTTCCGTCCTCTTCAGTTCAAACTGGCAGTGTTTCTGATGAGGTAACTGATGAGATCTGTGGTTCACAGCTATCCTAATCTCCTTATTGAAGGGTTGTTGGACCACACATTATTCTCTTCAGAACAAGTATTCTCATTTCTTGCAATATGAACAGACTAAAAATTTTCCATATCTTTAAGTTTTGGTTCTTTTTTGCTTAACAATTGCTTCTTCAATTCATTTCTCTCTTTTTGCATTTTACTATAAGCTGTCAGGAGATACCAAGCCTTTCCTTCAACACTGCTTAGAAATCTCAGCTAAACATATAATTTCATTTCTCACAAGTTCTACTTTCCATAAAACATTAGAACATGAACACAATTCAGCCAAGTTCTTTGCCACTTTATAATAAGGATCACCTTTTCTCCATTGCCTAATAACATGTTCCTCATTTCCATCTGAATAGCCTTTATGGTCATATTTCTACCAACATTCGTTCATTATTACTGATGTACATACTCTCTAAGATGGAAGCTTTCTCTATTGCTCTTTTTTCTTTCTTAGACCTCACCTGGATAACCTTTAACTGTCTCTTCCCAGCAATCTTGGTTTTTTTTATAGTATATACCTCAAAACTCTCCCAGCTTCTACCCATTACCCAGTTCCAAAGCTGCTTCCACAATTTTAGGTATCTCTTACAACAACACCCCACCTCACAGTACCAAAATTCTGTCTTAGTCATCTTGGTCTGCTCTAAGAAAATATCATGACCCGGTGGCTTAAACTACAAATATTAATTTCTCACAGTTTTGTAGGCTGGAAGCCAGATGGTTGGGTTTTAATGAGAGCCTTCTTCCTGGCTGTGTGCTCACATGACCTTTCCTTGGTATATGCACATGGAGAGAAACACCAGACAAAAGTTAAGTAAGGAATTAGATAGGCTGACCAGATATACCATTTGAAATGGGACAGAAAACAATGGTACTGTCCCATTCAAACTGTACATATGGTCAGCTTACTGACAACATAAATTTAATCCAGTGGGACTAGGCTGACCATACCTACTGTTTGAAATGGAACAGTACCATTGTTTTCTGTCCCATTTCAAATGATACATCTGGTCAGCCTAGAAATAGAGGACTTGAACAACACACTAAACCAACTACGTCAAACAAATATATGTGAACACTACCTCAATAATAGAATACACACTCTTCTGAAATAATCTTTCTCTCTTCCTCCTTTTATAGGGGCACTAATCCCATCACTAAGGTCTCACTCTCATGACCTTCTCTAAACCTAATCATCTCCCACCTCCAAATACCACCCTCACATTGGGGGTTAGAGCATCAGCATATGCATATTGGGAGGAGACAAACTTTCAGTCCAAAAGAGGTCACATGAAGATTTTATTATTATTCATTTTGTTTACAAGTGAGATTTACTGTCTTGGATTTCATAGGTTTATTAAGCATATATTGTTTTTCTTGGATGAATAGCCATATTATGTCATTTTTCCATTTTCCCACCGAGTTGTTCATTTCTAACTTTTTGATTTGTAAGAGCTCTTTATATTGTAAAGAGATTTATATTTTGTTACATATGGAGTAAAATTTTTCTTTTGAAATTTATTTTTAAAAGTAATTTAATATATGAATAAATAAATGATTAATTGTAATATTTGATTGTTATTAATAAAAAAACAAAAATTCATATAATTAAGTTTTTCACTTTTTTTCTTTATGATTCCTGCTTTGGTATCATTCATAGACATATTTGAACAATGTCAGCATTATAGGAATTTAGCAATAACAATTGCTAAATGTTAGTAATGGCAATAGTAAAATTACTAATAATCACTACCATTTGTTATTTTCTATGTATCAGACATTCTACATACATTATTCTAGTAGATCATCACAACAATCCTATGAAGTAATTATTGTTCCCATGCTGTAAGTTAGGAAACAGAGGCTGAAGAATACAAAGTAACTTGCCCATAGTCGTGTGACTTGCTGAGTGTTGGAGCTGAGATTCAGTGATTTTGTTGTGCACAAACTGTGGACTTTATAAATAGAAGAACAGACCTGGGACCTTTCCTGGTTCTGCTGAGCCTAATGTCACCTGTTTGCTCAACAATAACTCCTTCATAGAGTTGTTGAGGGATTTGAAAAATGAGGGAAAAATATGCAATGTGCATGGCACCAAGAAACAGTCATAAAAGAGAGTGAGCTCCACCCTTGTAGCTGGAGCATCTTGAGTCTCTTCTTCCCCTCTCTTTGTTGGGGGTGAGGTGGAAGGGAGGTGAGGCAAGGAATAAAGCAGTGCCTGTGGTGAGGTACAGAGGCGGCAATCTCAGGCCAAAGTGAGGACAGAGTGAAGGGAAGTGCCACATTGCTGACAAGACCCACCCTGGGAGTGGCTCACGTACTTCCAACACACACGTCTGCTTTTCCCATGTGGGAAGCCGGGGCGGGGCTGGATCGGGGAGATGTCTCTACTGCTCAGAAGCAGTCATTCATGCTTGTGAGAGAGCCCTGTGAGGTGCCACTCATCTGCCAGCTGTCACCCGGCTGACCCGACACACACAAAGACCATGGGTACCCTCAAGGGGCACCTGCTACCAGCGATATTCTTCCTCTTCTTCTCACTCTACTACTCAGTGGTGATGTCCTTGGCCCTGCTACGGGGACAGAAGTTCCTCAAGCCCCCTCTGCCCCCAAGGAAGAAGCGAGGACACAGATGGTGGCAGCTGGTACCTGTGGAAGGGGCAGTGAAGGTCATCATCTGCCTAACTGGCATCATTTCTGAGTTCTTCTACCCACTAGGAATCAACCGGCTGAAGATCGTAGACTGGGAGGATCCTCAGAGGCCGTTCCTGTTCCACAACAACTGGCAGCATGTCACCATGTATGCGTTCTTCCTGCTCAGTGGTGTGGTGGACATTGTGAGCCAGTCGTGCCAGGCCCAGCAGAACACAAAGCTGGAGCGAGCAGCCGAGGCCCTGGCCTTCTGCATGCTGGCGCTGCTGATGGCGGCCCACATTGAAAACAAGAGCGCCCTGGAGATCCGTGTGCACATCCTGTTCATGGTGCCCACCTTCCTGGTCGGCCTGGTGCTCACCATTGAGGTTTGGGTGCCCGACCAGCCCCCACTGTGGGTGCTCAAGACTTGGATGGTGCTGGTGCTCAGCAGCTGGATGCTGCAGCTCTGCGTGGTGATGTACGTTCCTCCCTCTGGGCAGCCGTGGCGAGCAGACAACCCCATGGACCTGGCCTTTCTCAACATTTTCTTCTGCTGGCACCTGGGCTTCGGGGCAGCCCTGCTGGCTGTTATCTATGGCATCTGCAGCCTATGGCATCATCGCTGTTCTTCCAGGCCAGGGGCCTCAGGTGCCAAGTACCAGCCATGCCCCATAGGCTATAGCAGCGAAGAGCTTCAGAAACTCAGGGCAGGGGCCGAGCTGCAGGATGGAGGTGTCTAGGTTTAGAATCCGTCTTTGTGCTAGCCTTTTGTAATGAATGTTTTGAGGATGTCCATTGTGTGCTTTGCATAAAAATGTCCTGGGATCCACAATGGGGCTTTTCAGCACAGGCGTCATCTTTTTTGTCCTTAAGTAAACCTCCCAGGCCCTGGGATTACTTCTATCATTCTGTTCTCTCCAGGTCTGCCTCTTTCCTGTCTTACTATATTCGTGGTTCCTAGCCATGAACCTACATAAAGTGAGAATGAGGAGTGGCGCTTTTCTCTGACAGCTTTTGGGATCCAAGAGGAGGAAACGAAATGAGGAAATAGAGGGAGATGGAGTGTCACTGGGGACTCAGGGAGGGTTCTCTCCATGGGAGCAGGGCTGGTGTAGTGCACGCGTGTGTGTGCAGCTGAAATGCTTAAATGTGCGAAAGAGAGGGGATCCATTTTTGCATAATGGTGAGGGTTTCGGTTTTCTTCATTTCTCTGGTTTTTTTTATTCGCATGAAGTGTAGAAGGATGAAGAATGTGTTTTGTTTTTGTTTTTTAATCTAAACAGAATGAGGCTACTTTTGCCTTCTGAGAGAGTCAGAGATGAGGGGAAAGAGATAGCAATCAATTTAGCAGAGGCTCAAATCTGGGGAAGAAGGAAACAAGGGAGGAATTCCCAAAAGCGGTTGTAAAACATGAGGATTGTATTTATGTATAATTTTGTTTGTTTATTGCTGTGACATAAAACAACTCCATTGCTGCAACTCTTTCAGTAAAGTCTATGATACATGTATGTGTCTTGTGTGATTGATTCAGTGGCAAGAGCAAAGAAAAGGCCCTGAATGTGGGGTGCAGATGAGCCCAGTGGTTCTGAAGATGCAGAAACTCAGAGCTGAGAGGGACACTGAGAATGTCAGACCCCTGGAATTTGCAGAATGAGGAGGGCAGGTCAGTAAGTACACATACTCAGTGAAATTCATGAAAGCAGACTGTATACAATACTTAGCCCTGGGTACAATCAGAAAGTCACTGCTTCAAATAGCATGAGTCAGCTTCTGTGAGAGGGATAAGCCCAGCGTTTGGGAGTCCGAAGAGGCAGAAGGGAAGAGATGCGAGTCATAAATGTGGCAAAAGGACCATAAAGAGAAGTGCCCACTCATGAAGCAGCTGCAATCACACCACCTCCCTTGTGGTCAGAAATGCTGTCCTCAGAGACTGAAAAGCTTCAGGAAGCACAGAGACATGTCATTTGCAGGAGGGAAGACAAGACGTGTGGCACGTTGCTATCTGAAACATCGCTAGACACTCCCTAAAGAAGCAGTGTGCAAGAGGGTGTTAAAAATAGACTCCAGAAACTCTGGGACAAGAGATTAAGGCAGAAAAGGGGGCAGGGGAAAGGACAGAAGGGCAAGAACCTGTCAACTCCCACTGGCAGCACCTGGAGTGGGGGACAGTCAGGATCTAGAGGCCAGCTCCAGCTTTCCTCCCCAGCAAAGCGGAAACCAAGCCAAGGAGAGGCCAGCACCCTGCTTTCTGTCCCCACCCTAAAAAGACCAGAAACACAGACAGATTTACCCTGAAACTAATAAAACTCAAAATGTCAGAGCCCTTCACTTGATATCTCCCTTCCAAAGCCCCGGGAGGGCCCATAGCAAGATGTTCACATGATCACATATGACTGAAAAAATTGCAGATGATAGATATTTCTGTATTCTTTTTTCTAAATAGGGACCTCCAAATTGTATAAACTTAAGGCTTCATAAAACCTGGCTGTGCCCCCGCCCTGAGGTTTAAGACAGATTTACTTTCAGGATGCCTCAAGATAAGTATGCCTCTTTGCCTATTAGTGGAACATTCTTTATTCAAGGATAATGTTAAGGCTCTTCCTTCCTCAGCTTGAAACAAGAATCTTAAAATGCTGATGACACCACCCACACTGGCTGAAAAGTACTTGCTGAAGTATCATCTCATCAGACGCCAAGCCTAGTTTACTAAGGAGGACTTGAGGTGCAGAAGACTGTTGGCTTGGAGGCAGGCTTGGCAGTAATTTAGAGGTGGTTCTTGTTTATCTTCATTGTGCTAGGCAGGGGAATTTCTGTCCTGCACATCTGGCCCTTTTCCAATGTATTAGTCAAGGTTCTCCAGAGAAACAGAACTAATAGAATGTGAATAGACAGATGGAAATTTTAAGGAATTGGCACATGGAATTGTGAGGACTGGCAAGTCCAAAGTCTGCAGAGCAGGCTGGAGAGCCAGGGAAAAGTTGATGTTGCCATCTTGAGTCTGAAGGTAGTCTAGAAGCAGAATTCCTTCTTCTTCAAGGCACCTGAATCTTTTAAGACCTTCAACAGATTGAATGAGAATGGAGGGTAATCAATTTTTACTCATTTAAATGTTAATCACATCAAAAAATACCTTCATAGCACCATCTAGACTGATGTTTGACCAAACAACTGGGTACCATGGCCTAGCCACGTTGGCACATAAAATTAACCATCATACTCAGCGTATTGTAACATGGCCACTCAAACATGACTTATGCCAATCGTGTTTGTCGTGATTTTCTTGAGTCCTTCCAAAATCATTATGGTAACTTCATTTGACGGGAACTTCACTATTGGTTCTGACTGCATTGTGACTATGACTATATAATGTCATATGAATTCTTTCCCCCCATTCCCTCTAGAAGGAGAGAGAGAGACCGATGGGTGTGCAGGTAGGTGACACTTATTTTTAAAAATTAAAAAATAATGTTTAGAGGATTGGGGAGGGGGGGCATTATCCAGGTTATGCATCACAACATCTTAGACCTCTTAGAAAATACCAAAAAGTATTTTAAATTATTTTGAAATCCACCATAATGCTCTTACCCAGAATTAATTACATCCTGGGAAGATTAAAAGGGTAGGACATTATTTAAATCATACAATGGATGATAGTGTTTATCTATCAGAGATGAAGCCTTTCTTGTGGTCATGACTGATGTGCCTGATGATTAAGGCATGAGTGACTAAGGAGGTTTGGTGGTGAAGGTCACTGAAGATGAAGAAACTCCAAACTGGGTGGGAGTCTAGCATTGTGGAAGGGAACTGAGCAAGGATAATGACATGCCCGGGGAAACGACAAATTTGTTTGGAAGAGAACATCAGAACCCATGTCCTTAGTGAAGTTTGGTGGGGAGCTGGGTAGGGCACTTAAGGCATCCAGGAGGGCCAGAAGACAAAAAGTGTGGATGAACTTTGAAAAAGGAAGTGATCAGGGTTAAGCAGAAATGGTAATACCTAACCCACAGAGGTATGGAGAGAAATAAAGGAGGTACTGTGTATACAACACTTAATACAAAGTATGGTGTATGGTAGATGCTAATATATATTAGTTTGAGAGGCTGAATATACAAATGGGCAAGGGCCAGACTATATATAAAAATAAAATTCCAACTCACAATCTGTAGCAACCAGTCCAGGAAACCAAACCATTACCTACAGTAACCATCCAGGAAGCCAAGCAATAACCTCTGTAACAACTGATACCAAGTGGGCAGGACCTGATGAGTAACTAATAATAGCTTCCCTTGGTTGTGTCCATGCTCCCAACTTAGAACCTACCAGAGAAAGCCAACTGTGTACCCCTAACCAATCACATGGGATACTCCACTTCTAGTTAGCCAGCCTACAGCTCCCAATGTCAGCAGTCTCCAATCAGGGCACACATGAAGTCTTCCCTTTTTTATTTTTACTGTGAAGCTTTCTCACTCCTCTGCCTGCCTTTGAGTCCTTTGCCACAAAGCAAATGATAGTGACTGACTCCCTTATATAGCAAGCTCTGACTAGACAGCCTTTGTTTATTCTCCTTTGGTTGGTCTTCATTTATTGCCACATATTCAATTCTTTCATTTTCATTCAACCAGTTACTCAATATTTATTGAGCATCTACTACATGCCAGACTCCACACTAGGCCCTGAGAACAATCAGTGACCCAGATGCCAGGTCCCAGCCTTCAAGCTGATTGTGGTTCAGTGCAAAAAGAAAAGTAAATAAACAGCAAGCCAAGTACAGCCTAAAAAGAGTTGTGATGAGGGCCAACTAAGCCAGACTTGGGGACAGGGAACACTTCCTAGAAAAGTAATGTCTCTATTACGGAACTCAAGGGGTTTGCTATCTGGGGTGTTCTTTTCAAGAATAAGATATGGGTGCCATTTGGCAGTTTTTGTTTACTTGGAGCAAGTAAGGAAGACAGAGGATCCACATCCAAAGTTCTGTCCCTCTTAAAGGAGCCTTAGCCATTGCTTATAATAATCCGTTTGGTTAAGTGCATGTTGATGTCTTCTTTGCAGTTGGTAAACTTATCCTGTTGGGTTCTAGTCAAGTTCATCAGATTATACCCCCTCTGGAAAATACTGTGCTACATTTTAACACTTAGCAAAAATAGCATTTAATAAGAATGGCCCAGATCTTGAGACCCTTGTCCTATCTAACATCTCCAAAGGGACCTGAAGGATGGCCAGGGGAAGAGGAGTGGGGGAAATACTCAGAAGAGAGGAAAGGGCCAAAGGAAAGTCCCTAGGTTGTGGCCTAAACACTGAAGGAAGTGAAGGAAACGGGGTGACTGGACTTGGGTGTTTGAGCCTGGAGTGGGGAGCCATGAGGGTGGGTAGGTCCTTCTAGGCTGCATGAAAGAATTTGGTCTTTATCCCACAGTCAACAGTAATGATCAGATTTTCACTTTGGAAACATTACTCAGGCTCAATGTGGAGTGAGGCCTGGAGGAGGGCAAATCTGGAAGAAGGGGAACTGGTTAGGAGCTAACAGGTGATGTAGGCTGGATGAGAATAAAAGTGTATGGATTGGAGAGCTGCTTTAGTAGTTCCTGACCAGAACGGCATGGGAGGGGTGAAGAAGCCAAAGCTTGGACAGCTGAGGAGGAAAGTAAATGCAATCACTGAGCAAATAAAAACCGGTACAGACTGCTAGTGGAGAAGAGATGGATTCTGGAGTGCGAAAGGAAGTTTGAAATGCTGTTCTAGAAGTAGGACAACATGTTGCAAAGAAGGGAATAGCCAACAAGTAAATAAAGCCTTGTCTCTTATTTCTGATTCCTCCTTCCTCCAGGACATTGTGAGGAAACTTACTCTCCCAAGACTAGTGGAACTGGTCCTGCGTTGCCCCACAGTGTTGCCCAAGTTGCATCAACAAAGTGCTTGCTGGTGTTGGTTGCTGTAGGTCCTGGGGTAAAACTGGAAGGTGAAAGAATAGGAAGAAAATGATATGCTTAAGGCAAAGTCTTCCCCCTAAATCAGCCAAGGGTTTTACCAATATCTTGGTAAAGTGGGACTGGAAGTTAGCCCGAGGGCCGCAGTGAGCATTATTCTAGTTTGATGTGTGTTCAGTACACAGTTGGCTATTCATCAGCCCTGGTTATTGAGTGCCTACCATGTAGCAGATGGAAACCGAAATCAAATGTCTTCCCTCCTCACTAGCCTGTGAGTACAAGAAAAGACGACAGGAGGGATAATGATCCATATTCCAACATCCTCCAGCCTCATCCAGGCATCCGCCAGGGCCCCACAGAGAGGAGCGCCTCTCTCTCTTCTTTCCCTCTCCCTTTCTCCTCCTCTTCTCTCTCCTCTCCCCCTCCCCATTGCCCTCCTTCCCTTCCCCCTCCGTCCCCCTCCTTCACTACAGCCCTGGGCCTCCTCCTGCCTCCAGGTGAATGCAGAGATTACCCATCCCTCTTCCTCACTCCCTGTGCTGCCCTTAGTAAGGAGGCCACTTCCTTCTCCACTTCACGATTCTTTGTAGACACTGAGTGGAGCCCGGGCTCAACCTGCAGGACGCCCTTCTGCCCGACCTGTGCACCCACACATATCGGCCCTCTTGAAAACAGTTCCCTAGCATCCCCCGACCGCCGCTCTCTCCAGAGACGCAGCGGCCAAGCACCACTGTCCCGGAGGCCGAAAGGGCTCTCCGTGCGGCGGGATCCTCAGCCTCCTGCAAATCAACCCGGTGTCCCAGCACAGCTTCTCGGAGCGTGGGAACCAGCGGGCGGAGGTGGGGCAGAACTCGGCTTCCACTTGAATTTTGTACTTCCGACTGTGTTACCATGTAAAGAAAGAATATACGTAATACTTATTTTGAATGAAATCTAAATTAAAAGGTTGACAGGGGCACAGAACGAGCTGGTAAACTGAGGAATGCAAGGACCTCAGTACTGACAGGCAGGCTGTCCCCGGTTGTGCCTGCCATACTCCACAGCCGCCCTGTCCCTCTCCTCTCCCAGGGACTGGGGCGGGGGGTCGTGAACTCCGCCCAGAGCCCACCTCTGCTTGGTGAGGGGCTGCAGGGGCGCGGCTGCTTGCGGTGCTCCCAAGCCTGCGCCCAGGGGAGGAGCGCCCGCCTCCCGGAAGTCTGACGTCACCGCATCGTCTGTAGCGCCCTCGCCCAGGAAGCCCTCCCTGGAGGCCTGGGCGAGAGCTCTGAGTAATCTAAACTACTTCCTCCTACACACACTATACATATTTTTTTTTTTAACATGGAAGATATTTATTTATTTATTTATTTATTTATTTATTTATTTATTTTTTTGCTTTTTGGTATGTGGGTAACTCCCTGACTGGGAATCGAACCCAGGCCGAGATATTTAATCAAACTTCGTATCAAATCAGTAGATATTTTTGTATTCTAATATTTTTCCTACTATTCACATGCATATACACAAGTCATTACATATCCTTCTAAAGCTTACCTTTTATGCCTACGTAACACTTTATCAAGTGAGTGTACCATAATTTCTCTAACCATCTTATAATAGTTGGCATTTCAGATGTTTCCAGTTTTCACAGGTATAAATAATGGTCTTTCCTTATAATGGATGACTAATAAAGTAGTTACTACATTTCTCCCCACCCACTATTAAAAGCAGAATGTCTTGAAAAATTGCTTTCCAGCATGCACAAAGGGAACCAGCAAGTAGCAAGTCTGCTGATACAGGAAGGGTATAGGCATGAAGATCTATGCCACTGGGAAACACAATGCCTATATAAACAGCAACACTTTTTTCATTCATGAAACATCATTTACTTCATTATTGGGGCTTCTCAGAATTTCCTAAGTGCCCCTCCCCACTTTAGCAGCTAATTTCTTAATAAGTAAGACAGAATGGCAGTTTCATTCCAGGAGATCATAAGAAACACTTTCGCCCTTTGGGGATAGTTGAGATGCCAAATACAGTGACCAGATATAGCCAGTCAAAAGAAAAAGCACACATCTGAAAGTCAAGTATTAGCCAGACAGAAAAAACAAAGAACTGTATGACTTCACTCATATGCGGAATATAAAACTGAAAACAAAGAAAAAAAAGAAATGAACAAACAAATAACCCATGGACACAATCAATAGTTTAATGTTTATTTGGGGACGAGTGTGTTAGGGAGGGGAGAAAGGGGAGGAGGTGGGAGAGGAGGGGGGAAGCTAAATATAAGGTGATGGAAAGAGAAGTCACATTAGGTGGTGAACTTATTATACATCAAGATGACAATGCACTGTAGAATTGTATGCCTGAAACCTGTGTAATCCTTACTAACAGATGTCACCCCAATAAGTCTAACAATAAAACTGAATTAAAAAAAAAAAAGAAAGAAAGTCAAGTGTTAAGGATACATGAACGTCCTAAATGAGGATAACAAGTCTTAGTGCCCCAACCATCGTGTCCAATGTGTCCAATTCACAGGGAAGCGTGAAACAATGACAAAAGGAATCAAAAGCAGAGACGGGAAGTCAAGATCAACTCCCAGCAGGCCCTTGCCAGTCACTTTTTTCAAGCTGCAAAGCCAAATAGTTCACTCGGTGTTTTGTTTGAGGACATTGTTTTATTTGATTTTTGTAATTTGACACCACATGCTCATATAAGTGGCATCCTGTGCAGGGCCTACATTCACACACAGGATTTCTAATGCAGACCAAAGAAAATGCCGTGACTTACCTGTGTGCAGGGTCAAGTTCACAGAATTTCTATCAATGGTCTCATCAAACTCAATATGATCTTCTTATAACAAATGCTTAGCAAAGCCCCTTTACTATCTTGAAATGAAATTCATAGATAAATATAATCTACCTACACAAATAATTGCACAAACTATATGTAGATACAAATAGATACAGATATCATTATAATATCGGTTGATGCTTCCCATCCAAAGATGTCAGGAATACACTTGTTGTTGAAGAAATTAAATTCATTCCTGATTGCATGGATGGAGAACACATGCCAGTGGGAAACGTGGTAGAAAGGACTTAGGGGATTTAGGTTTGTGGTAGGTACTTTCAGGGGACCCATGGAAGCAGTGCTTTGCTTTGGATTGGATGCGGTCTAGAAGAGGAATTGTTCTGTAATTGGGTATTTTAATAAATGTCATCCAGAAGGAGGGCAGACTAGAGCAAGTCTAAAGCTATCATAAGGGAGCAGCGGCCACTATAATGAGCCAAAATAAGGAGACATTTGTCTGTGTTCAGACATGATTACAGGGTGTTTTTGTTTTTATCTGGATCCATCAGGGAACAGAGGCCCTACCTGAGGCCCTACCTGAAATTGTTTGTGTGCAACAGGAGAACACAATGCCAAACTGTAAGTGCCAGGTTGGCTCTCAGGTGTCAGGGGCCGTTTTTCCCTTTCTCATTTCCTAGCTGAAATAAAAGGGAGAGATAACAGTGATTGATAATAAAATGATACACATTTCCATGTATAAATGTTCCAGCTATTTATATACTAGAATACATAATAGAGTCAGATGTTTTCACCTCCTTATATAAGTCACTTTGGATTTAAAAGTAAGAATATTGGAAGTGATTCCTTACAATAAATACAAAAGGATGAAAGAGAGAGGTTCCAGTTATCAGAATTAAAATTCATGTTAAGATATGTAATAGCACATAAGGCTCATTTGTATAGGATAAAAGAAGAGATAACCTTAATAGAAACAGGACTAACATGTCAAGCAAATCATAGGTTATCAAAGAAGAAAATATAAGGAAAAGCAATATTCTCAGAGCAGCATTTTTCTGAAACTAATAAAAAAATAATATTAAATGTCAAAGAAGGAGTAGTGACAGAAGAATTCTTTCTGTATGACATGGAACAAGGTAGTGATGAAGTATCTCAGAGGTTATATCTCCTCTCTTGAAATTTCAATGCTCATTCAAGGCATGCATTCGAGCACTTAAAAGACCTTGAAGGCCATATACTAATATAGTAAACTGCAGGATGATGCAAATTTTAATATAGTAGGATTTACTCCAGGCTCGGGACCAGCTCTGGTTCCCAAACCGGTGGCAAACTGAGGCAGACTAAAAGGATAGTAACACCCCATGGGAGGCAGGGGGGTGAATGTGCATGGTTCATGATGCTCTAAAAGCTAGCCATTGTCATCATTTTTGGTCTGTGCATGCACCCATGTACGTGTGCACACATGCATACACTAAAAAAAAAAAAAAAAAAAAAAAAAAAAAAAAAAAAAAAAACCAGATGGAGAGAGAGGATGTGTTGTTCGGGCCTCCATAACTGCATGGAAGGTGCATGACTGAATGAGCACGGTCGTGTTTCAGAAGTCCAGTTGCTGCCGCAGGCTTTAGACAGTGCCGGAAGGGGATAATGGCGGTTGGCCATAGCTGAATTGGGACTTGCTCATTTGGATACTTGGATAGCTGTGTAAAACACACTTCAGTCTATTTACCTTTGTGCCTTTTTTGATAGTACAGACATCCTGGAAAACGGTTTTTTATTAACATTTCAAAAATGCAACCCTACATTTTATATGATTGAGTTTTGGACCCCACTTATTTTATTGTGGCCTGGGGTTATTTTGTTTCATCAGGTGGTAGTGAACCACATGGGATGTATCAGAGTAACAGTGAAAATCCTGAAAAACAGCAAGGGATCCAAAAATAAATAACACACTATTATCACAAAATGTTTTTCTTTGGATAGTGCTATTAGCATCTGGTACCAATTTTTTTAATGGCCTACAAATGTTTTAAATGGCCAGCAAATTATAGCTGAGGCTCAATCCATTGTGCATACAATGACATTGGAAAAAGAGAATTCTTTTTTTCCATGAAATCATTTTTAAGGGTTTCAAATACTGTCAATGCCTTTGTACCCATTGCCAGTGATTTGGAAACTTAATGTGCACTGTGGCTTTTTTCATTCTTTAAGCTTACCCATGTGAGCAGAGAGCTTCCTTAGCCCACAGGGGCTCTAGTAGTGACAATTTGCTTGCCTGATCTCATTACACAACCAATATTCAACAGCTTTCACCATCTCATTGATTTTTCTTAGGACAATATCATCAGATTTGAGCAGAATAAAAAAATCATTTCAGTGGGCTTTTTTCCTGTCATTGTTCTAATAACCTGTCATTCATTGGTAACTAGAGTTTTTACTACAATGTGTTGCTTACCCTATTTTGCAAGCATTTATATTATTTCAAAAAAGAAACAAAACACCAACAACTTTATCTTCTACTCAAAAAATTCTAGTTTTCAAACTTTTCCTTTAAATCTCAGAAATGCGCCGTGCTGTCAACTTTACAAAAGTGTTTCTTTATAAAATCTTCACATTATCTCTCTGGTGGCACTGTTTATTTAAAAAGAGCTGCAGAATTGGCATGATGGCAACTGTTCACATGTGGGCAAATATAAAACCAAATTTTCAATGTTCAACCGAATATTGATTCTTTTCCTTTGAATTTCACATTTTGTTATACAGGCTAAATCAGTATATTTCTATGTAAATGTAGAATCACTGCAAAGATGACAGTTAAAATGCAGAGGAATTTAGTGACTCCAATCATACAAGAGGATTGCCATTAGTGACTTTTCACAATGGTGAAAGCTTAGCAAAGTTTGCACTAAAACACAGTACAATCTTTCCTTAATGTATGCAGTTGTTGCTTCCTAGGAAATTTGGTACTTACTAAACCTTGCCAAAAAATAACAACTTTGTGTTCATTTGTAAAATGGAATAACAGTAGTCCCTTCTCCTTGCCTTTGGTATTGCTTTCTGCGGTTTCAGTTACCCATAGTTAATATTAAACATAAAACTCCAGAAATAAACAATTCATAAGTTCTAAATTACACACCATCCTGAGTAGCGCAATGAAATTTCAAGTCATTCCACTCTACCCACTGGGGACATGAATCAAACCTTTGTCCAGCCTAACTACACTGTGTATGCTACCTGCCCGCTAGTCACCTATTATTATTATTATAAAGCCCTTCAAAGGTCCCCAGCAGTTAGTCTCAGTAATCAGATTGGTTGTCAGAGAGAGAGATAAAGAGACCACATTCACATGTCTTTTATTACAGGATATTGTTGTAATTGTTCTATTTTATTATTAGTTATTGATGTTAATCTCTTATTGTGACTATAAATTATATAGGAAAAACCAGTGTGTGTGTGTGTGTGTGTGTGTGTGTGTGTGTGTGTGTGTACACATATATATAGCTCAGTACTATCTGTGGTTTCAGGCATCCACTAGAGGTCCTGGAACATATCCCACACAGATAAGGGGGAACTACTGTAGTGCTGGGCTCAAATATTATGAGCAAGTTTTTCACCTACATAATTCTAGTTTCAATTGGGTTCTAGATTTGGATCATTATAAACAAGTTTTTCACTTGTATTTGAAAGTCCTGAGGACACAAGAGAAATCTTTTGTTATGCCAGTCTAGCCCCACTAAATACCAGCAGTAACCTCTATTCATTATGAAAAAAAAAAATTCCAAAATACCCCTGGGAGCAGTATTGCCACACAGAGAACCATTAATTTTTATGAAGTTACAATCACACATCTGTAGTTTACAGTCTAAGTTACACCTGATTAAATAAAAATATAATCACGCAAACATGATTAGGGCTGTTTTAAAACCTTTATATGAGGCTTGGGCCCTTACTTTGGAGGCCCTACCTTAATTATATCAAGCATATTAAAGTGCACCCTCATCCTACAGTAAATATACTAATAGCCAAACCTGCTCTGTGCCAGGGACCATTCTAAATATTTTACAACACCCTCTGAAGTAGGTGATGTTATTATTCCTATTTTACAGATGAGGGACAAGCACAAAGTTCAGAGCACAAGCAAGTCCAGTGACTTGCCCCACACCACATAGCTAGCAAGTGGTAGAGCCAAAATACAAAGCTAGGTGCTGTGATACCGACATACTATGGCCTGTGTAACTCTTACAGAGTTTATATTTAAGAACAATTTAAGATAATCATTTATGAATGAGTTGAGTTGCAGAGGACTTAACCTTTATCAGTTTCAGTTTGTGTGTTTTGTATTTTGAGTCAGTCATTTAATTTGAGGTCTCTAACATTATTGTAAGGCCCTTGAAAGGCCCCCAGGCCCCCAGTACCAAGCCTGCACTATCTGAAGCCTACACTATCAGCTTCCATGCAATCAGAGAGACTCACATAGGCTCTCACCTCCTCTCTCCTGTGTTTTAGTGTGTGTGTGTGTGTGTGTGTGTGTGTGTGTGTAAATGACAATGGCTATGCAATCTCTAATAGCACCCACCCTGTAGGATAAGTGTTATTATCTCAATTTATAGATGAGGAAACAGGCATCAGGAGGATTTAAGTGACTTACTCAATGTTAAGCCATAGCCTAAGAAATGACAGAGCTAATTCAATCCAGGTCCTTACGGCTCCAAAGCCTCTGCTCCTCCCCTGCTCCCGGGGAAGGGCAGAGGCTCAGTTTTGCGGCTTTCCTGTCTCTTTGCTTAACACTCCTTCCTCAGCAGGTTTCCAATTGTCTTACCACCCAGTTTCCATCAGCAAGAGATTGCAGCTACTGGTTCTTTCCCTACAGCCGCTGTCATCCCATTCCAGCTCAATTAAGCCCTCAGACTCTCATTAGAGCACAGACAGTGACAGAGGTTGGATGGGAAACTCCGGAGAACAACTTTCTCAGCGCCAGAGCTTCCTGCTCTCCTTTACCTGGGCACTAAAGTCACCCATCACTTCTCCTGACCATGCTCCCCCACAACCCTGGAGGCCATGACTGCACCTTGTTGCCTGCATCCCAGAGGACCCAAAGCATGGGGGCGGGGCAGATGTTTATCAACTGGTTCCCCTCTCTTGAGATTGAGACACTTCACAGGCCTTTCACCTGGAGGTCTCAGAAAATGAGGATGAAACAGCCAAATTTTATTGGACACATGGTAAAGTGGAGAGACATGAGAGAAGGGAATGAAGACACAGGCACAGAGAAGCAAACAAAAGAGATGTTACAGAGCTAGAGAGTGGGAGCGTGCATGTGCACAAAACCAGGAAAGAAACTTGATCGCTGGTTTTCCAGTCCCCAAATCGTCCTGAGGTCTCCTACCCTTCCCATTCCTAGGATTTGTGAAATCTGCCAGTCTCCTTCCAATGAATTCCTTTCTTGACACCAGCGTTCCCTGCTGAGCCCCTCTGCAGCCCTAGGTGCTGAATCCCTAGACAGAGCATAAAGGACCAGCTCATTAACCTCAGCTCCACCCCTACACCGCCCATCTAGCAAGTCGTGGCACTGAAGTGAGGGCCTGTTTACCTGTTCACCTCTGAGTCACTTACCTCCAGGGCTTATCTGGGGTACTGGGATCACAGCCCCTCCAGGATGCCCCAAGTCTAGCCCCACTGTGGCCCCAGCCCAGTGCTCGAAATCAGCCCTGTCCACTGAGTGGGTGGAGCTGCACCCTAAGGCCCTTTGCATTCTCACTTTGCTAATCTATTCCAGTCTCCCAAGACTCAGCAGTGACACAAATGGCTCAAAGCCTGCCCAGCACCACCTACTGGGTGGTACCTTTCAGTTCAGGGGCTTATTTACTGTGTGCTTGTTGGGCCCACGCAATGGAGCATCACAGAGCCAGTAAGTGATGGTGGCCTGATGATCTGGAGATATATATTCACAAATCTACATCATGAACAGTAAGTATGTAAATGTGCTTGTAAGCAGACGTGTCTTCATAGGAAACAGCCCAGTAAGCATCATAACTGATTTTTTTTTTCTGATTTGTTGCTGCTGGTGGTGGTGATCTTTTTGTTTTGTTTTGGTTTTCACTTAAACATCGTTCTGGTTTTACTACTCACCACAACATAGAGAAATCTCACAGAGACAATGATTTAAAAAAACAGCCACCAATGCTCAGATGCTATATAAGTCCATATATATGTAATTCAAATGCAGGGAAACCAACCAATCTATGATGATAAAAGTCAAAATAGTGGGAGTTTCTGTGTTGACGAGGAGAGGAATGAAGTAGCCCTCTGGAGTGCTAAAAAACATTCTCTAGATCTGGGGGGGGTGATCACATGGGTTTATATATATGCAAAAATTTGTTAAGCAGCACGCTTATTTCCTCGTAAATTATATCTCAATTAAAAAGTACAAAAATATGTAATCCTTGCTAACAGATGTCACCCCAATAAGTCTAACAATAAAAATGAATTAAATAAATAAATAAATAAATAAATAAATAAAATAAAAAGTACAAAAGCATTTATTATGGGTTCCTCCTTCCCCAAGAGTATTCCTTGGGAAGGGTGTGGGTGAGGGGTGTATTTTTACCTTGCTAATTCGTCTTCCAAAATTCCTGAGTTCCTTTTCCTCCTTCCTGTGCCTGGAGATTTTTCCATTCTAGAAGCTTGGTTTGGAACTGCAAGCTACCCAATGGAATTAAAACACTCGTAATTGAGGGACTCCAGGTTCTACGTTCCATGTGCCAGTTATCAAGTTATTGCCCCTCAGCTCCAAGTCTATTGCTCTGTGATATAATTGAGCTGGACCCTAAAATAGTTCTCCTTTGCCAACTGGCCAAATAAACTTCTCAGTAGTGAGCATGGGAAGTGTTGCCAGAAAAATGGGTTCTTGGCATTTGTTGCAGGAAAGAATTGAAGGACACACTGAATAAGCCAAGCAAGTGGTGGATTAAAGGACAGTACACTCAAGAAGGTGAGAGTGGGCAGGCCCAGAGAAGAACAGTGAGACTTGGGAATTTATGTCAATGAAAGTGGCGGCATTATAGGTTTTCCTAGGCGGATCCTCTCTGACCACTCCTTCCTGTTGGGAGGAGGGATCTTTGTCCTTATTTGGCTCAGTCAGAACTGTCAAGGTGACACAGTGGGTGGAGATTTTTTCCTCACAGCAATGCTTACAATATTATAATCCATTATCATTAGCTAAAGTTCACCGCGGAGTCCTGGATCTGGTCTGAGGCCCTGAAATCACATTCTGGCCAGTCTGGTAGCTGTACTTTTTCTTAAGGAGGACCTCGTCTCTTTCCTTCTTTGTCTCCCCTTACCTCCTCCCTCGCTTCCTACCCCTCTCTCCAGATGGCCCTCTTCTTTCTGCCTGTGGTCACAGAAGGAAGCTGGAGAAAGGGCTTGCCTTCCAGGTTCCAGTGTGCTTCCCTGAGCAGCTTTCTGCAGCATGAGACTTCTGCAGCATGAGACTTCTGCAGCATCCAGTCCCAGCTGCATACATGGTTTTTATAGCACCCAGCACCCAGCAGCACCCATACCTTTTCATGGGCAGCTCCTTCGCCCCACCCCTGCATCCCAGGGAATGTTTCTCAATGAGTCCTGCAGGCACGGCACCCCAGCAGACCTCACCATCCAGTGAGCCCTGGCTGCATCCTGCTCAATGAGGTCTGGCTCTCAGGCCTGCGGAGGAAGATGGTCTTGCAGATTTGTTCCTTCTTTGGGTGCTCTACCTCCGCTGTGCGGGTAGGGGCTGCTCCCTGTATCTGCTGCTTCGTCATTTATTTCAGTTCTCTCTACCCGTTATTAGCCAACCTTCCTTTATCTCAATCCCTGTTATAGTTAATAATTCTTTATGTTAAATTTTCCTTGTTTGTGTCACTGTGTGGTTTCTGACTCCTGGTTGGATTCTGACTGATAACATTCCCCTGTTCGGGTATGTGGGGTTTCCAAATAGAAGTAGCAACTATATGAGCAGTGATGCACTGAGGTCAAGGCTCTGCTACCGAACTGCTGTGTGATCCTGGGTATCTTAGTCTGTTCAGGCTGCTATAACAAAACATTTATTTCTCACAGTCCTGGAGGCTGGAAGTCTGAAACCAGGGTACCAGCATGGTAGGTTCTTGGTGAAGGCCCTACGCCTGGTTTTCAGACTGCTGTCTTCTTCTTGTGTTCTCATCTGGAAAGAAGGCAAGACAGCTCTCTGGAATCTGTTTTACAGAGAAACAAAGAGCCCATTCCCAAGGGCTCTACCTCCATGACCTAATAATCTCCCAAAGGCCCCACCTCCTAATACCATCACATTAGGGTTTAAAATTTCAACGTGTAAATTTTAGAGGGGGCATAAACATTCAGTCCATACATTGGGAAAGTCACTTTTCCTCCATGGCCTCAGTCCTAAGATAAAATAGGGAATGTATCCCCTTATCCTCTTCCATAATAACTTCACAGAGATATTGTGAGAATAAAGTGAGCTCCTCTGTGTAAGGTGCTGCTAACGTTTCTTCGTTTCTTCGTTGTCACTATAGTCATAATGACAGCTTTACCTTAAACACTCACCAGTCCAGTAACACTGGCTCATAAAATTGTCATGTAAACCGAGACCTCTGCGTTAATTGCTACCCCTCCCACTGCAGGGAGAGAGGGAATAGGTGGAGGAATTCAGGAAGGCCAAGAGGCTTTTAGAGGTGAGCAGGGGTAGCTGGACCTCTGGGAGATTCAGAGCAAGGGCAGATTTTAAGACCCACACTCATATTAAGCTAAAAGTAGGGGTTCATTTAGCATCAAATTGTGACACCGTTCACATTTGACATTGACTAGTGCTGAAATGTGATGCTCTTGTACAGGATGTCTGCATGATACAACTCCAGGTAGCAACATACATGCCATAGTTTTGCAAATGATACTTCCTAGTGTTGTGCAATATATCACCTTTGCAGCCATATGCAGTAGCCCTGCCCAGCTGAGTGAGCCTGAGGCCCCAGCCATAAGTCCCCTGCAGGCCATTTTCCCCAAGGTCCTGAAGAGAAGGCCCTTTAAGCAAATGTATGACACAAAGAACTTGGGCCAATCCTCCGGGGGCCACAGAACAATCATACTGATTTCTACCTTACTGTCCTTTCCCCACCCAAAAGGCAGCACACTTTCTTTGATTTCCTTCCCTGCCCATAGTTCTTTCACCACTACCACCATCTTCAAGCTTACAAAAGTCCTTACCTATGAGCATGACATATTATCATACATCATTACTTCAGAACAAGGAACACATCTATGGCAAAGGAAGTGTGAAATGTACATATGATTGCAGGATCTACTGATCCTACTGTGCTCTTCAATACCTGGAATCAAACAGCCTAAGACAACATTGGAATGGCCTGTTAAACTCTTGTTTAAGGCATCAGCTTGAGGACAACACCCTGTGGGGTTAAGATACACCCTCTTAGATGAGGTGTAGGCCCTTGTAAATGAATGCTAGTGTTGTCTCCTCAGTAGCTGTTTGACATGGGTCCAGGAACCAATAGTTAGAAGTAGGATTGACTCCTCCAACCAGCACTCCTGGTGCTCCATTTTCAGACTTTATGCTTCCTTTATCTACAGCCTTATGCTTGGTTATATTAGAAGACCTGGCTCCTATAGTGGAGGGAGGAGCAAAAAATGTCTAACAAAGTGTCTACTGAACTTGAAGCTTACACCTATTACCTGGGTTCTTTGGAATCCTATGGACCAATAAGCAACATTAGTAGCAGGGAGTGATAATTGATTCTGACTGCCATGAAGACCTAAAGTTGCCATACAATGGTGGCACAAAAAACTATGACCAAAACTCAGAAGTCCCATGCCCAGTGATAAAGACTTAAGCAGTCAATTACTGCAAACACTGCCCAATAAGTGCAAGGCTCAGATTCATTGCAATGAAGGACAAGGTCTCCCCACCTGGCAACCAACCCACACCAATCAGAGTTCTTGTTGATGGAGAGGGAAATCTATAATAGTGATGAGAGAAGGAGATGATAAATGCTAGTTTCAGCTTTGAGACAGCTGCAGCAGTGAGAAACATAGTTTGTTCTACTAATATTCTTGCATTATGTTCCTGCAGAGATTGTAGCTGACCACCTTGATGGAACTCTGTGATCAATTGGACTTGATGGAAGACTAGAACAATTCTGTATGATACAAGGAGCCCTCTTATATACGACTTCATATCCTCTTCGCCATACCTCTTATTAAAGCCACTGCTTTGGCAACCAGTTTTGCACAGGCTTCAACTAGTTCTTTCCCTGTGCAACCTGACAGTGCCCTGCCTTGGGCCCAGTGCTACAGGCATCTAGTTCTGTCTTTGATGTTACTGGCACTTATATGTGTGTAACCCAAAATACAGGGGATTTAAGGCTTATGGTGCTATTCTTAGAGTCTGAGGTCTAGATCAGTGGGGGATAAAAGACAAAGCATAAATTCTTCCTTTTTCATCCCCCAAGGAGACAGCTCCAAGATACATTCATGAGGCTTATCAGAAAGTCTTCTAGCTTGAGTACCAGTCATGCAGAGCAGCAAACACATCCTGCCTTCCCTGTTTCACTTCCTTGTTCTTCACTTATGCTCCCTGAGACAACATTCCCAAATAAACTGCCACATGAAAGTCTTTATCTCAGTCTTTGCTTTAGGGAAAACCAAGATGCATGGCCATACCTAATAACTGCAAAGGTGGCTGAGAAAATTATATCACTAGGCAGCTGTGTGTCCAGTTTCTGTTACCAAGCAGGTTTTGGTAGCTCGCTAGCAGTCTCCTCCTTAGCAGGGAAGTATGGACACATTTGATAGATGCCCCATCTAAAGAGGCAAAAATAGCAAACGTCCTAAGAGAAGAGGACATTTCCTTGGCCGTGACCAGCACAGTGCATGAAGTAGAAGAGAATCCCAAGGGACAGATGGCTGGAATGTGACGACACTTGGTAAACAGAAAGGAAAAGATGAGCCATTAAGGAAGAAATACATAAGAATCTTGGAGGGAGTAGGGGAGGCTGAGCAAAAGCAGGGGTAAGATTGCTACTCACAAACCTATCATTGCTGTAAATAAACTATAAATTTGGCTGTAAACGTCATCAATATGAGAGTCCTGACTTGCTTCCTTTCCCTGTCGAAACCCTTCCCTGTCTTGATTCAGGGTCTCTGCTTTCTTTTCTGTCTCAAAAGAAGCTGGCCCTTCTCACTTACATTTATCCCCCTCCTGTGTTTCAGACTTACTCTTCAAAATTTGCTTCAAATATCCCCTCTCACCTTCCTCTCTTCGTTTTCATGGACTCTTTCTCCTTGTCTGGATTTCCCTCATTCCCTTTTCCTTTCTCTTTCCCCCAAACTGTCAGAGTTCAGTCCATTAGCCCTGTCTCCACCTCCTGATGAGGTGCTAACCCACTGCTAACCCGCCCAGTCCAGCTTCAGCCCCTGTTCCTAATGGAGATTGTCCCAAGACCACCAGTGACTCCCAGGTGCCAGTCTAAATGCTTCTTGTCTGTCTTAATCCTGCTGCACTCTGCACGACTTGTCACTCTTGACCACTCCTTCTTCTGAAACCTCATTCCTCCCTGTGTCTTCTTATGCTTTCTCCTACTTTTCTGCCCCTTCCTTCTCATTAGCTCTTTTGGTTCCTCCTGCCTTGTAAATATGGGTTCCCCTAAGTTCAATCTTTGGCTCTCCTTTTGCTGTCCACTGTCTCTCCAGATAATCTCGTGTACTCACATTGTTTCAACTTTTCTTGTTATTAAGCAATTTTCCAGATCTCTATCTCTATTTCTGTACTTCACACCCACATTTCCAACAGTTGTTTGGGTGCTTGAGCACGGAAAACCAACAAACATTTCAAATTCAAGTAGTTCTTGTGAGAGAATGGCTATCTTTTTCCTATATGAGAGTTGTGGGTTATACATATTTAAAGTATTTTATATTTTTACCTCAATGATGAGAAAATCAAGGCTATTTTCTTGCTGAAACCACCACCCCCCACATACACCTGAGATCCTGAGGAAGAGGAGTTGGCAAGCACCCTTCCAACCACCTGGATTCCCAGTACCTGATACTATTCCACACCTTCCCTCCACCACACCTTCATGAACATTCCAAAGATTTGCACTTACCAGTAACTAAAGCCAATGATCTCGGTCATGCCTCTCAATTTCTGCCCTCGTCTTCTATCTTTCCAGCTCATTTCCCCATTACTCAAGCTCCAGCAATGCTTTGCCCCCAAGGACCTAAGATCCATTGATCCTACCACCCTTCCCACTCCTTTCATCCCTAGATGTCCCCTCTTCCCTCCTTGCCAAATTTAATTTCCTCAGCCAATTACTGTAATTACTCTGTTTATCATAACCTTAATTAATTTACCTCTCTTTCACTCCAATGTACTCTCTTGGAAAAACTATAAACCAGATGAAATCCAGCCCTCTACCTACTCCACACCTGCCCTCGTGCACCCAAATCTGGCTGGGAAAGAAAAAAAAAAAAACCACAAAACTGCTGAGTATTTTTACTCTAAACTCATGACCATGAACCTTAAGTACATCTCTCCTGTAGCTAAGCATACACACTATACATCCTAACACCTTTACTCCTCTATAGTCCTACATGACATGACGGGTTTGTCACCTATTTTTCCCTCAGACCTCTAATACCTTCTCCATCCTCACTCTTCCTGGTGATCTTGCTTCCTGCTTTACTGAGGAAATAAAACCTGTCAAAATAAAGTTGTCCTGGACTCCCACCATGACATCACCCCACCCACCACACCTGTGCCAGCATATCTTTGTTACCTTCTGACATTACAAATAAGCCATCTGTGGTCCTAAAGCCAGCCCCTCACCTGCTCAAGGACTTCTCTCTAGTAATTCTACCCTCTTTCTCTCACATCATTAGATTTGCCATCTCTACTGAGCTTTTTCCATGTGCATATAATCATACTATTTGTTTTTCCCATCTTCAAAGGAAACCTCTTTCCTGGCCCTTTCTTCCTCTCTAGCTACCATTCCATTTCTCTGCTCCCCTTCCTAGAAAATCCACTTGAAAGTATTTCTTGTACTCATGGTTTCCAATCCTTCTCCTCCAATTCTCTACTAAATCCACTTCAGTCAGGCTTTTGCCCCTACCACAGTATTAAAATGTCCCTGAACCAGGTCACCAGTGACTTCCAGGTTGCAAAATCCAACGATCACTCCTCCATCCTCATCTTACTTGACCTATCAACAGCACCCAGTACAGTCGATCACCCTTCCTCCTGGGAATACTCTACCAAGACACCACACTCCCCGGGCTCTCCTTCCTCACGGGCTGTTCCTTCTCAGCCTGCTGGCTCTTCATCTTCTTCTTCATTTTAGAGTACTCCATGGTGCTTCTTCACTTCTTTCTGAATACTAACTTCTTGTCAATCTCATCCAATGTTATGATTTTAAATATCTTCATATGCTGAAAATCCCAAAACATATATCATCAGTCTTGAACTCTTCCTGGAATTCCAAATTTTTATATTCAACTTACCAAAAGACAATTTCTGATTTTATCCCCACCCCACCCCCAAATACACGTAATCACAGCCTTCAGGTAGGGGCAATTCTGTTTTTCTATTGCTCAGGCCAAAAATCTTGAACTTTAATACTTTATTTTTTTTTACAACCAAAATTCAATCCAATAGAATACCCTGCTTTTGATCTACTTTTAAAATATATTGCTGATTCAGAATCAGGGAGACAAAAAACAGAAGAAATAAACCCAGACATGATAGAGATGTTGGAATTAACAGACACACACTTTTAAAAAGCCATTATGAAAAATGTTTATGGATTTATTTTTTTAATTCATTTTTATTGATAGACTTTTTGGGGTGACATCTGTTAGCAAGTTTATGGATTTAAAGGGAAAAACTGAACACAGTGAATGAACAAATGGGGAAATTCAGTAGATAAATGGAAACTATTAAAAAGGATAAAATGGAAATTTTAAAATTGAAAAATAAACTTTGTATTTAAAGTGTAAAATTTGATAAGTTTTGGGACCTGCAATAGCATCACCATTATCAAGATAATTAAAATTTATCAGAAATTAAAATTTTACTGAATGGTTTAAATGCAGATTAGACACTGAAGGAACAAAAGACTGGTAAACTTGAAGGCAGGTCAACAGAACGCTTCAAAGTAAATTACAGAGAGAAAATAAAAAATAAGGGCAAAAAAATGAACAGAGCCTTACTGACCTGTAGAACAATATTAAGCAGTCTGATATATATGAAATTGAAGTCCCAGAAGAAGAGATGTGATGTTGTAAGCAGGAAAAATATATTTGAAAAAACAATGGCTGAAATATTCCAAATATTTTAGACATAATGAAAAAATATCATTCCACAGATCCAAGAAGTTCAAATGCTAAAAATCAAAGGCAAATAGAAAAATATCAAAAGCAAACTGAAACACTGCATAAAAAAAAATTTAAACAATGATAAAACACTGCCGTCTTATAAAAAAAATGCAAACAACAACACAATAGAACAACATCTTTAAAACACTAAAGGGGAGAAAACTGCAAATCTATAACTATAATTCACCCAGTGGAAGTATTCCCCAACATTAAAAGCAACCACTAAAAGGAACCAGCACTCCTTGGAGAAAGAGCTGATTCTAGGACTAGGACATGGAAAGTACAAGATGAACCTGGGACATTTTGTAGAGCCAGAAAGTTCTGCTAAATGTGAGAGAGTGGTTAAATTTGAAAATCATCATTTTACAACCATCATACTGGTTCAGGATAGTGGTGCAAATTTGGGGGGAAATTTGGTAAGGAGCAGGATATTTAATTGGTCTTAAAATTTCTCCCCAAAGATGGCTTACTAATTGCAAAGGAAAAACAAGTTGATAAAGAAGATAACACCTTGACTAAGTAACTCAAATCAACATCACCAGTGATGGGCAGGTGGACACTGTGTGCCTCTAAATGTGATGCCCTATAAGCAGACGGTGTCACTTGTATGATATTGCTGCCCAGGATGTGTAGGCTGAATTGGATCATAAAGAAGTGTCTCCTAATTAGATGTAATCTTAAGTGCTCAAAATTACCTAGGGTCTGTACTTGTCAGAGTGTTTAACCTGTGTAACATAATCAGATAAATTCAGAATGTAAACCTTTCATCAGGGAGCTAGCCTGAGCTCTTCAAAAAGTCAGCACAATGAAAAACTACCAATAAAAGGTGGTAAGGAGGAACTGTTCTAGGTTAAGAGAATAAGGAAATATAATAACTAATTGTAATACATGATTCCTGATTCTATCCTGGATCTCAAATAAAATGCTACTAAAGAAAGTTAAAGTAAGTTTGGGGACGAATGGGGAAATTTAAATATGAATAAAATAGGGGAATTTAAATATGAATAAAATATTAGAAGATATTATTGAATTAATAAATATTGTGTTTGTATCATTAAGTAATAATAATCTTGTAGTATATAGGAGAATGTCTTTATTCTTAAAGGAAATATACGCTGAAGTATCTAGGAGTAAAATGTCATGATGTCTGTAATTACCTTTAAATGATTTGGAAAAAACTAAAAAGACAAAGAAAGCTAATGTGGCAAAATGTTAATGATTGATTGTTAAGGAAAGAATATATGTATATTCAGTGCGCTATTCTTTCAACGTATATGTAATGTATATAAATATTTATTTAAAATAAAAAGTTGAGAGAAAAATACAACAGGAAAAATGTCCTTAGAGAAAACAAGGATAACTCAGGGAGCAAGAGAAAACTTTAAAATATACATATACTATCTTCAGGGAAATTTGAGACGTTATTCCAAGTATAAAAAAGAACAGAATGCTCTAAAACAAGAAAATTCAGTAAAAAAGATAGCACTCTGAGAAATTAAAAATATAAACACTGAAAAAATTTCAATAGAAGGATCAGTACATGAGAAAATAGATTTAAAAGACAAAATAGAAAATATGAGAGAAAAGATAGAGGATCAATCCAAGACTCCACCATCTGAGTAATAGTAGTCCTAGAAACGGGGAACGGAAACACACAGGGGCAACAGGAGATATGCTCAAAAAACAAAACAGGAAAATTTTCTAGAGCTGAAGAACATTTGACTTCCATCCAGGATCCCATGGCAATGAATTAAAAACAACTCCACTAAGGCATCCTTACATTATCATCATGGAAGTTCAAGATGCTGGGGATACAGAGACTGTTTAAACAGTCCATTAAAAGTGTTAAAAAATGAATAAAGGAAACATCATTTAAAATGAAGTTGGGAAGCCCTTTAGGGAGACCGCTCATGCACTGCCACCCAGACCCCGAACAGGAGGACAGTTCATATCTGGAGGAAGGAGCAACTTTCTCCAGCAAAACACCTGAATGGTTACCTGAACTTCTTCAGGTGGAGGCCTTCGGGTTGGGCTCCTGGTTACAGCCCAGCCGAGGAGAATTTGCCACACTCGGCCAATGGGAAGCCATCACCACCTTGAGCTCTCCAGACAGCCCCTCCCAACTTCTTTTTCACCAGTAAAAGGAAACCCCCCTCCTCTGCTCTTTCGACCTTCCTGTGGTTTGCCATAGTTCGCTTGTCCGGAATTGCAGTTCCTCTGCTATTCTCAAATAAATCCATTTTGCGGGTAAAATAAATGGCTCTTTTGGTTTTTAAGGTCAGCAAGAGCTAATAAGAAAACACTCTTAACTTGTCACTTCCAAGGGACAAAAAGTCAAGTAAGGATCTGAATGAACATTGTTACCAGACAGCCTGACACTGGAAGCCCCTGAAGGAGTACACCTCAGAGCCCCGGGCCTTGGCAGCTGGAGGCCGGGCCTCCCCCACAGGAAGGCCCTTACACTTTGCCCAATCCCGTAGTTATTGGCTTAGCTTTCTTTTTCACAAGAAAGCAAGTTACCTGAGAACAGCAATACCAGCTTGTTTATCTTTACATCCCCCTCTCTTCATTCCTAAAGTCCTACAAAGAATAGACATAGTTCTTTTAAATAAGCTCTAGTCAGTCTGTATCTCATTATTTCCTTCCTTCCCATTTCCTGCCCCCGTCTTTCTCTGTTCATGTGTTCATCCTGGAAACATTGATGGGGACCTCAGTGTGCCAGGTCAGGGGTTTATCAAATGACAAAGGGCAGTCCTGGGACCCAAGAGTCCCAGCTGTGAAGAGAGAAACTATGAGCAGGGACATGGCCCTCCTGGGAGCTGTGCTGTCTCCCTCTCCAAATTACAGCACAGAATCCAGATGTACTACACGATAGTTTAATGCTCCCTCTTCTTAAACTTGAGTTAAACACGTATTGAATTTTCTGTTTTTCTAGTTTAAACGTTTAGCTGGTTTTTACTTACGGAATTTTCTAAATGGCCAGTGGCTCCTGAAGAAATAAAAGTTTCCTCCTTGGTATTGTTAAAACCAAAAGCATACGGAGACCAACCTTGAAGGTTTCCTGAGCAGACAAAATCAGCTTAGTCATTAATTTAGCTTAATTACCAATCACTGTGAAGCACTTTCACTAGAGAAGCTGCTTTGCAACAGGGCTCCTTCGAGCCTCATTCCATGTTTTGATTTGAGTGCCCCCAGTTTGCTTTTGTTGTGTGCACAATACATTTTTACTAATTACTGCTTAGTGATTCATTGGTTTTACTTTGGTTGTTTCTGAACCTTTGGCATATAATCCAGGTACAACCCGTATGTAGGATCCAAATGCTGTACCAGCTCTCACTGTGAGTTGATCCTTGAAAGGGATGGCCACAGGATGTAAATGAGGTCTCATCAGCCGACCTGGGCCTCCGGATAACAGCTAGGGTAGACCCGCGACCCTGTGTGCCCTGGGAGAGGACCCCGGGGGATGAGGCTGTTTACAAACAGTTCCCAGAGAAGCAACTCCCCCTCGTGGTCATAAGTGGAAGCTGCGGTGATCTCAGCCAAGGAAATGCCAAAGAGTGTAAGGTTTCTCTCCTTCTCTCTTCCCCTCACACACACACACACATACACACACACACACACACACACACACAAATCACACTCTCCACGCACCCCACAGACCTTTGGACCACCTTTTCAGAACCTGTCCTGTGGAAAATCGCAGGCCACCTGGAGTCTCCATTTATACAACCTCTGGGTCCTGAGTGGGACTTGCAGGTGTACTGGACTCACCTTGTCTGTGCCAGACCAGAGCCTTCACTCAGGCCTGTTCTGTGAAGGCAACTGCTTCCTGCCCAGCCCCTCTGGGCATCAGATAATGAAGCTTAGGCTTTAGTACTGCTCCCTTGAGCAAATCCCTTCTAAGGCCAGGGGAGAGGCCTAGCATAGGTTTATGTGGACCTATGTTTATGCAAAATCTACAAAAAAGTAAGATCTTTAAAACTTGTTTTTTCTAAAGAGCATCTCACAAACAGTGTAAGCTTTAGATCACACAAAGCCTACATCAGAGCCTGATGGTCACATGGGGACCACTCGGTCCAGAGTTCTGTGAATGGTTCTATAAACTCAAATGTCCGGTCCTCAACCCCACTTCACCCCACCAGAGGCTACCCAGAGGACTTTGAGAGGGCAGTCTGTGCAGGAATCAAGAACATGGGTTTGCAGGTCAGACAGATGTAGGCCTACATCCCACCTCTGTCCCTACTTGACTGTGCCTCTCTTTCTTCATCTGAAAAGTAAGAATAATAATTGTACATACTCTTTGGGTTGCTGTGAGAACGGAATAAGATAATGCATGGTAAGATTTCTGTTTGATACCTGACCTGTAGGAGGTGCTCTAAGACTAAAGGCTATGGGAAGGTCCCTAAATAGATAACCCAGCCTGGGAATACATATATACTGCTAATTTAAATTCAACTCCATGTATTAAGTGAAATCAAATACAATTGCCAATATTTTGCTGTTTTTTTTTACCTATAAAAATGGCATTTTCATATGATCCCCACCTAATGGAATGAGTGGCAATAATTACATAGAGTAGCTGGCATATGGATTATTGGTAGGGAGCCTCAGTCCCTCTGATGGTGTACCTGTGCTTTGCCTGGAGAGATTAAGGAGGTAGTTTGATTATTTGCCTTTTTTTCCTCCTAGAGCCCTGCTTCGTAATCATAAAGACCTCTGATATAAAATAAATCAGCATGGTGACTATAGTTAATAATACTGTATTGCATATTTGAGAGTAAATTTTAAAAGACCTCAACACAAGAGAAAAAATGTTGTATGTATAATGACAGATGTTAACTCGACTTATTGTGGTGACCATTTTGCAATATATACAAATGTCGAATCATTATGTTGCACACCTGACTCTAATATAATATGTCACTTATACCTTAATTTTAAAAAACGTTAAGACCGCTGATAAAATGGCCCCTCCCAGCCCCAATGCTTTTAGTTTTAATGGCCTATGCAACAACAGTTTTAGCAACTGCAACGCCTCACCCCCATTCTCACTGGCCAGACCACAAAAAGTCCCCTGCCCCCGAAACTCCATGAAAGCACTTGTCTTCTGTCAGTCTCTCTGTGGCATCAGCTGCTGTCTGGAATGCAGCTCCTGTTTGGAGGTGCTAGGGTTCTTTCTATCCCAGTCTTTGGCACCTAATCCAGAAGTCTCTCTTCATCTGGCTCTCAGGGAAGCAAGGGAGGGTCTGGTGGGGATGCAGCCAGGCCCAGATGGCGATTACACTGCAGAGGCCCCACCTGGTGGCCAAAGTCCATGGCCTAAAGTTGTCTCTGAGAAACACACTCACAGACATACCTTCTGGCTGTGGTGCCTGGGTTTCTCCTGTTTAACTATTCCCACCCAGTGGCATTCAGACTATACTCAGAGGACACATGTCAAATTCAAGAACCCCTGCCAGAAGCATGGAGCACAGTCCTGACAACTGAGCTAGGTCTTCAGCTAGTCAGTCAGTCAGTCAGCCCACAATCACTTGCTGTAAGGACAGGCCCTCTGAGATCAGAGGGAGTATGCCAGGCAGACTGCAGGCAGAGTTCTCTGAGAAGCTGAGAACTAACACACAGTTGGGAGTGCATAAGGCTCATCAGCAAGTAACACCATGAAAGAAGGGAGAGGAAAATGGATTAAGGATGGACAGTTGTCACAATGAAGACATGACAGTTTCTGCCAACCCCACAGGGTCTCTGATACAAAGATGTCTAATGTTTCCCATTAAGAGGGCCCCTCACTGAGCAGAAACAGACAAGTCCTATATATACCATCATCACATTCAGTCATTGGCTGGAGCCATTCCAAGAAGAACATGACCTCAGCTCAAAAGCTGAAGCTGACCTTGGTTAAGAGGAGATGAACATGGATTGAATGGATAACCAAGTTTTCCCAGCTCCATTACACACTGATAAGAAAGGAAAAGTCTCCTCTTTTTATTGTTCTTAAAAAGTAGATTGTCTCATTTTTTGCCCTCTCTCAAAATTTGGGATAAAGCTACTTTTAAAAGTAAGGCAAGAATAAACACAAAATTCAAGAAGATGAACTTCTCAGGGATGAGAAAGTGGAGAAAGCAACAGCACAAAACACGGTAAGAACACAGAGGTATATTTGGTTATTGCTAATGTTTTGGTGCTAGCTAGCGGCAGGTACAAAGGTATATCAATAGGTAAATAAAATAAAAAACCCATCATGGACCAACGATGAGAATGTCATGAACCAAACTCATAAATTAATCCAGCTTGCATACCCAAGATCCATTTAAAGCTGCGATGGGAATAGGTGCAGAGCTGGGTCTCTTGGGTAGGAAAGACTGTGCACTTGTGCCTGAGGCTATAGTGCTGAATTTGGGAGAGAGATTGTCCATAATAATGGCTCTCATCCACGATTGTGAGGATAGCAGAGGCCTTCCTGTTTCTTTGCCTTTCTTGTATTGTTTTTCTTTTTTAGGTTAATTGGAGAAGGGTGGAGAACTCATTTAAAAACAAAACTGGCTCTATCCACTTCCGCCCTGCTGAGAAAGGCGGCAGGAGTGGCAGACATAACTGGCAGCAGACTCTGGGAAAGGAGAGTGGGGACCAGCGTTCCTAGCAGAGGAAGCCACGTTTCCCTTCTAGGTAGTAAAAGTCCTTCAGAGAGACCCAGGTGCCCAGCTCCCCTGGCTGGCTGGTTGGCACTGTGAGGCCTGAGAGCAGGATGGAAGGTGAGGCTCCAGCAACCTTTCACACTCTGTTCTCTATCTCACATTTTCTGGGATCCCCACTACTAACCAGGTGTTCTCTCTAGAAATGCCAGCCACACTCTTACACCTCACAGACCTCCCCTTCTACAGAGTGGGGTCTATCTCTCTAGCTCCCCTACTGCTGATAGAGCATGAGGCCTTGTCACCACCTACTGGGACAGCACAAGTCTCTAAAATAGTCCTCCTGGGCACAGCATTAGCTCCAGCACAAGTCCCACAGGGGACAGGGGACTCATTTATTATTTATGCAAAAAAAAAAAAAAAATATATATATATATATATATACATATATATATAAATTAGTTTTAACTATTTATTCTTAGGATAATTTTATGGGCAGAATAATTCTCAACACATCTTTCTTGTATGTTTATGACTCTAATTAATAGGCTCTAACTAAAATGCAAATTAAAATCACAATGAGATACCCCTATCACCTATTTGAATATCCAAAATTAAAGAGACCAACTATACCAAGTGTTGGTGAGGATGTAGAACCATTAGAACTCTTTACATTACTGGTGGGGACATAAAGTGAAACAGACCCTTTGGAAAACAGCTTGACAGTTTCTTAAAAAATTAAACATACACCTACTATACCACACATCCATTCCACTCTCCGGTATCTACCCAAGAGAAATAAAAGCACGTGCCCATGCAAAGACTTGTACACAAATATTTATAGTAGCTTTATTTGTGATAGCTAAAACTGGAAATAACCCAAGTGTCTATCAACAGATGAAAGGAAAACCATTTGTAGTATCCATATGATAAAATGCTACTTAGCAATGAAAAGGAATGAATTATTGATAAACATAAAACAGCATGAATAAATCTCAAAATAATAATGTTGAGTAAAGTAAGTCTAAGATAAAAAGGTATATTCTGTGTGGTTTCATGTATATAAAACTCTAGAAAATTCAAGGTTCTCTATAGTGTTGGAAAGCAGATCCATGACTGTCTAAGCACAAAGGGTAGGAGGGGAAGATATACAAAGGGACACATGGAAACTTTTGGGACTAATGGACACATTCATTATCTTGATAATGATGATGGCATTGCAAGTGCCAAAACTCATCCAATTGTACACTTTAAATTTAAAGTTCATCAAAGATAATTATACCTTAATAAAGGTTTAAAAGTATAAATAAAAACCTCAATAGGGGGTTCCCTGGTGGTGTAGTGGCTAGGCTTTAGCAGTCTCAACACCAGGGCCTGGGTTCAATTCCCAGGCAGGGAACTACCAAAAAATTAAAAATTAAAAATAAATAAATAACCTCAGTGAAGCTGTTTAGAAAAAAGAATACCAAACATTCACTACACCTCTTCCCATTTTCCTCCTGGGAAGTTGTGTTTAGGGCCTTGTTTATTTCCCCTTTTTAGGCCTTGTCTGTGTCTCCTTCAGTTTCATAACCTGTCTAAATTAGGCAGTACTCTTCTCTCTGGTCTAAGCAGCAACGTTATTCTTTCAAAGCAATGGAAATGTCAGGACTCAACTAATCAGTGTCCAAGTACATGGTTAATACACCCTGTATTTCCTCTTATGGTGCCAAGCAGAACCCAGATATTAACCTCACTGATACAGCGCTATTCCAAATGTCCAGTTTCTTTGCTAATCTAGGTAGTTATGGACCTCAGAGCTGAGTGGCTCTCCTGGTGACAGACTACATAGAGAGGAGTGTTTTCTGGAGAGCATGGCCTATGGGCAGCAGCCATATACCTGTTCCCAAGGAAGAAACTGTTACTACACCTTTTATTACTTCCCCCAGGGCAAAAACTGTGACACCTAATTGTACATTACTTGCATCATTCAATGACAAAATGGAAAAATGTACCCTATTTATAAAAAGAAAAGTAATAAGCAAACAAAAACAAATTTATAACAGGAAATTACAAGTAGTATTTTCAATATGCGTCTTGCTGTATACATTATAGGTAGAAACAGTAATCAAGTCTGTTAATTCTATCTGCTTCCTATAAATGGGAAATATTCCTTATACGTGGGCATCAGGAAGCCTCAAGTCAATGGAGGAAATTTTCTCCCCAGGGGTCTACCAGAATTCCCTCCCGGCTGTTTTTTGCCTTCTTCAAGCCTCACCTTTTTCACTGATTTAATATTAATAGAAAGGCTTTTGCTGCCTGCCTCAGCTTTCTTTTCATCACCCAGCCTTAACTCATTTCCGTTTGGCTTTGGTCCCACCCCTCCGGTGAGGCAGCTCTCACAGGCCACCAGCAGCCTCGGTGTTGCTCTCATGAGCCTGTCTCAGGACTGATCCTATCACTTCTCACGCTTTTTAACCTTCCCCTCTGCTCTGCCCTTCTCCAAGTTTCCCAATACCTCTCTGACCACTCTTTCCATTGGTTCCTCATTTTATCCTAAACTCTTAACTGTATCTTCCTAAATTCTATCCTTGGCTGGCTTTTTCCTCTGTCTGTGCACAAGATCTCTGAATATCTTTTAGTCTCCCATGCCACAAGTTCTATTTTATTCACATAACTCTCAAATCTATATGGCTAGTTAGCCTTAAGCACTCTCTCTCCAAGCTTGAGATTCACAGACGGTGGATAATAAATAAGATACATTCCTAACAAATAAAATAGTTTTTAAGATTAGCAACTCAAAATTATGAAGGAGTCCCTTGATGGATCAGAAATTGTGGAGAATACCTAAAGATAAAATGATGATGAGATGGGGCTGGAGAAAGAAAACACAGTCCAAAATGTGGATAGCAGAGCACCATGCCCAGAGGAAAAAGTGCCTGAGAGCTGGTCAGGACCAGGGCAACTCAAAGGAGAACCATCTAGAGGAGCAGTGTTTGATGTCCTTCCAGACAGAACAGTGGATGTGGGCTTGGCTCAGAGAGACAAGGCAGAGCCCAATGCATGCCAGAAACTGGAGCACCCATACCCACACCCACAAGACCAGCCTCTGTCGTGCCCATTCCCGACTACCCACCCTTGCCCTTCCCCATTCTCACTCCCATCCCAGGCCTTTCCCAAGTAAGTTGCACAAACAGATAATAAAGAATCTAAAGCAGCAGACCTCTCAACCACAACAATGAGCACTGTCAACAATCAGAAAACTTTTGAGTGAGGCCAACACCATGAACGAAGTAGAGCAGACAATTTTTAAAAAGAACTTACAGAGGCATATTATTAATATAATCATAGCAAAATCTAAACATAATCCAAGTCTTTAGAGGAATAAATGAGGGTCTAGCAGCCAAGAAACAAGAACAGTCAAACTGTGATGGAGAAAAAAAAAAAAACAGGAGAACTCCTGAAAATAAAAAAATACAATAATAGAAAAAAGAAATTATGCAAATAAGCTGTATCAAAATTTTAAAAATAGAAACTTAAAAAGCAATAAAAACAATCACTGAAACTAAGAACTAGTTCTTTGAAATGATAAACAAAATTGATAAACCTTTAGCCTGATTCATCAAGAAAAAAAGAGAGCCCAAATACAATCAGAAATGAAAGAGGAACAATTACAACTGACACCTCAGAAATACAAAGGATTGTAAAAGAATACTATAAACAATTATAAGTCAACAAATTGGATGACCTAGAAGAAATGGATACATTTCTAGAAACATACAACCTTCAAAGACTAAACCAGGAAGAAACAGAAAATTTGAACATACTGACATCTACTAATAAAATTTAAACAATAATAAAAAAAATTCCCAACAAACAAAATTCCAGGACTAGATGTCTTCACAGGTAAATTCTACCAAACATTTAAAGAAAAATTTATGCCTTTCTTATTTCAAAAAATTCAAGAGAAAGGAATGCTTCCAAACTCATTCTACAAAGCCAGCGTTATCCTGATTCTAAAACCAAAGACTCAAGAATAAAAGAAAGAAAGAAGGAAGGAAGGAAGGAAGGAAACAAAGGAAAAAATTGCAGAGCAATATTCCTTATTAACATGGATACAAAGTTTCTCAACAAAATATTAGCAAACCAAATTCAACAATACATTAAAGCGATTATACACCAGAACAAGTGGAATTTATTCCAGGGATGCAAGATGGTTCAATATCTGCAAATCATCCAATGTGATATCTCATATTAACAAAACCAAAGGTAAAAACCATATGATCATCTCAATAGATGCAGAAAAAGCATTTGACAAATGAATTCAACATCTATTTAGTATTAAAAACTCTCAACAAAGTGAGTATAGAGGGAACATACCTAAATATAACAAAGGCTTTCTATGACAAACCCATAGTTAATATCATACTCAACAGTGAAAAGCTGAAAGCTTTCCCTGTAAGGTAAGGTTGCCTACACTTGCCACTTTTATTCAACATAGTATTGGAAGTCCTAGTCACAGCAATCAGAAAATAAAAAGAAATAAAAGGAATCCAAATTAGAAAAGAAGAAAAACTGCCACTATTTGCAGATGACAAACTATATATAGAAAACCCAAAGGACTTCATAAAAAAAACTGTTAGAATAAATAAATTCAATGAAGTTGCAAAATTAATATTCAGATACCGTTGCATTTCTGTACATTAATATGAGCTATCAAAAAGAGAAATTAAGAAAACAAACTTTATAATTACATCAAAAAGAATAAAATACCTAGGAATAAATTTAATCAAAGAATAAAAGACTCTGAAAACTACAAAACATTGATGAAAAAAATCAAAGACTACACAAATAAATGGAAGGACATGGATTAGAAGGACTAATATTGTTAAAATGTCCATTCTATACCCACAACAATCTACAGATATAATGCAATCCACATCCAAATACCAATGGTGTTTTTCAGAGAACTAGAATAAATAATAATAAATTTTATGTAAAACCACAGAAGACCTAAAATTGTCAAAGCAATCTTGAAAAAGAATAAAGTTGAAGGTATGCGCCGTGATTTGAAACTATACTACAAAGCTATAGTAATCAAAATAATACACTGGCACAAAAGCAGACACACAAATCAATGCAGTAGAATACAGAGGCCAGAATAAACCCACGCTTGTATGGTCAATTAATGTGACAAAAGCGGCAAGCACATATAATGGGAAAAGACAGTCTCCTCAATAAATGGTGTTGAGAAAACTGGAGCAATACATGCAAATAAATGAATCTGAACTACTTTCTTGTACCATGTATAAAAATAAACTCAAAATAGATTAAAGACTTAAATGTAAGATCTGAAACTATAAAACTCCTAGAAGAAAACATAGTTAGTAAACACTTTTACATCAGTCTTAGCCAAATTTTTTTTGGATATGTCTCCCTGGCCAAAGGCAACAAAAGCAAAAATAAACAAATGGGACTATATCAAACTAAAAAGCTTTTTGGTACAGCAAAGGAAATCATCAACAAAATGAAAAGGCAACTTACTGAATGGCAGAAGATACTTGCAAATATCATATTCAATAAGAGTCTAATATCTATCTATCTATCTAGAACTCATACAACTCAACATAAAAGAAAAACACACAATCTGGTTAAAAAATGGACAGAGGACATGAATAGAGATTTCTCCAAAAAAGACATACAGATGGACAATAGACATATGAAAAGGTGCTCAACATCACTCATCATCAAGGAAATGCAAATTAAAACCACGATGAGATATCACCTCACACCTGTCAGAATGGCTATCATGATTAAATCAACAAATTACAAGTATTGACAAAGATATGGAGAAAAGGGAACCCTCGTGCCCTGTTGGTGAGAGTATAAACTAGTGCAGTCACTGTGGAAAACGGTATAGAGTTTCCTCAAAATTTTTTAAAATAAAACTACCATATGATCCAGGAATTCTACTTCTGGACATTTATCTGAAGAAAATGAAAACACTAATTTGAAAAAATGTACAAGTTTGTACCCTTATGTTCATTGCAGCATTATTTGCAATAGCCAAGATATGGAAGCAGCCTAAGCGTCCACCAATAGATGAATGGATAAAGATGTAATAGACACACACACACACACACACACACACGCACACACACACGCACACACGCGTGCACACACACGCATGCACGCACACACACACGCACACTTACGCACGCACGCACGCACGCGCGCACACACACACGCACACACACGCACGCACGCACACACACGCGCGCACACATGCGCGCGCGCACAGGAGTATTAGCCATTAAAAAGAATGAAATCTTGCCATTTACAACAACATGGATGGACGTAGAGGGTATTATGCTAAATAAATAAAGCCAAACAGAGAAAGATAAATACCTTATGATTTTCCTTATATGTGGAATCTAAAAACGAACAAACAAAACAAAAACATATTCATAGACATAGATAAAAAATTGATAGTTGCCAGAGGGGAGGAAGGTGGGGGATGGGTGAAAAAGATGAAGGGGAATAAAAAGTACAAACTTCCAGTTATAAAATAAATAAGTCACAAGGGTGTAATCTGTAGCACAGAGAGTATAGTCAACAATACTGTAATAACTTTGTACGGTGGCAGAGGGTTACCAGACTTATTGTGGTGATCACATAGTAAGGTGTACGCCTATAAATGTAGAATCAGTACGTTGTACACCTGAAATTAATATAATATGGTATGTCAACTATACTTTTTTTAATAATTAAATATTTATAAAAGTTAAGAGAGAGAGAGAAACAAAGATGTGGAAAATAAATTCTGAAGTTCCAATTTCTTTCTAATAGGTGTTCCAGAAGAAGAATATAAAACAGAAGGAATTTTTAAAGAAATATTAGAACTACAAAATAGAACAGAAAATAATATAATACTATGTTCCCACCAATCAGTACTGAAAATTTATAGTATTTTACCAGATGTGTTTTTTAAGTTATATTTTTAAAGAAACAAAACCAGAAATAAAGTTAATGATCTTTCTAAATCCAATCTCCCTTTCTCTCCTTTTTCCTTAGGACAGCAACCACCATCATACCATCATGAATTTGTGCATATCTTTGTGTGTGTGTGTGTGTGTGTGTGTGTGTGTGTGTGTGTGTGATGCTTTTGCATGTGGGTTTAAATTTTACTTAAGTAACAGTATACTGTACATAGGGCTCTGTAACTCTATTTTCACTGGACAATAAAAGTTATATCTTTCTCTACACTATGGAGAGAGGCCCAGTTAGTTTATCTGGACTATTGTAGAATATTTCATTATATTATTGATTATACCACATTTTTATACAATACTTTACAGATGGACTTATACAGTAGTTCCAAATTTTTGCCATCACAAATCAATGACACAATGTAATAGTATGTGCCTTATGCACAGGGCTGGAGGTTTTTCCAAGTGTATAGTAGAAGTAGAATTGCAGGATGACAGGACATCTTTTGAAAGCCCTTGCCCACTTTCCAATTGTACTAGATTCTATTGAATTGCTCATCAATCTATACTCCCCGAGCAATGTATGGCTGTTCCCACTTTCTCTCAACCATACCAAGACTTAATATTTTCAGGCTTTTTAATTTTGCCAGTCTGACGGGTGAGAAATTATACCTTATTACAATTTTTCTTTGCATGACCCTGACTTCTATGCATATTTAACCATCCTTTCATAGTCTATTGGCCATTTGGGATTCCTTTCTGTGAATTTTCTCTTGGAATCCTTTTTCTTTTATTGAGATAGAACTGACATATAATATTATATTAGTTTCAGGTGTATAAATAACATAATAATTCAATATATCTCAAAATGATCACTCACAGGTCTAGTTAACATCCATTATCACAGAGAGTTACAAATTGCTTTTTCTTGTGATAAGAAATTTTAAGATCTACTTTCTTAGCAGCTTTCCAATATATAATATAGTACATTATATCCCCCTGACTTAACTATTTATAACAGAAAGTTTGTACCTTTGAGGGGGTCATCCATTTTACCCATCCCCCATCCCCTGAATCCTTTATCAATTGCATTTATAATCTTTTTTAATTTTTAATTTTTTATATAGTCAAATTTATCAATCTGATGTGAGATATACTTTTAAAGAATGGATGAATCTTTCTCAAACCTGAAAAACTCAACTCCTCAGAATTGAGAGGATAAACTGAGTGCTCAGCAGAATGAATATAGTAAATGCTCATTTAAACATAATGTAGTGAAACTTTAGAATATGATTCTTCTTAACTCTGTGAGATACACATTATTATTATCAACTTTTTTTTATTATTTTTTTACATATAAGCAACCAATGTGGTGGTGAGCTTCTCTGCCCATGGAGCCTCATGACGGCTAAATGGCAGAGGTCAGGCTGCCTGCTCCATCTCCTGGCCTGAGTCTTAGAGTAATAAGGCCCCCATCTGAGAAATGGGAAAAACACTTCATGCTCTTCTCTCCCCAGGGCAGATTGTGCCTGCCCTGTCTTCTAGGAAAATTAGGCTCAAGTTCATCAGTGGCAAGAATGACTTTTGCCAAGAGAACTTGGCCTGAACACTTAGACAACATGCTTCAGGTATAACATAGGAGCTGGAGAAAAGTATGTCAGGGCAAGAGTGGACTGTAAACCAGAGACCATCAGGTGAGTGGGGGAGAAAGAGTGATTGCTGTGCATGTCCCAGCTGCTAACTGCTATGCCCGGAGCCCTAAGTAGCTGGTGTACTGTTTCCTCGCACCTACAGTATTCCAGGAAGGAACCCCCCCCCAGCCTGGATGACAACTCCAATAAGCCTGAGATTTTTCTGTTCATTCTTCAAATAGTATTTGTGGTCACTTTGGGTTGCAAACAGTCTCAGTTCAGAAATTAGAATGCTAATGCAAGGTATTCATCAAAAGTCCACACTTATTTTTACCATAAATCCTCTCTCTTCCCCCAACCTGGGCCTGCCCAGCTGGAAGCCCACAGTGGGGACACAGTATAAAGGGGCTGGCTTCTTCTCTCTTTTTCCACTCAGCCTCCCCAGTCAGTTACCATGGCTACAACAACTGCTGCTCTGTGGGAGCAGTTGGAGGAAGGGGCAGCAACAGCTGTAAGTTGACTTCAGGCTTTCTTGCCCAACAGATGATAAATTCTGCCTGTTTTTCATGGAGTGTTTTAATGCCCTCTCCACAGGTTCCCCACTCAGACTCTCTTCAGGTTCTCTCCAACTTGTGGGTGTTATCTCAAGTCCAACCTCATTTCAGGTGGTCACCTGAGACCCTTTCCTCAGCCCCTGGGCCTTCAGCTCCAGTCTTTAGCTAGTGCAGTTCCTCAACACAATACCCAAGACATTGAGGCCTTGCAGGCTTTCACTCTACCGTGAGGCCCACTTTTGTCCATCAGAAACTCGCATGCTTCCTATACCCTGAGAAAATGCTCTGGGAGTACTGGTCCCAGCAGCATGGTGATGGCAGCCCAAACAAAGCAGCTAGTGGGTCCTCCTCTCACCTTCCAAATTTCCCAGGTGGGGCCAGGGCCGACCTGCAAGGGTCATCCATCATGCTCTCTGCAAGGGTCACCCATTATGCTCTTGGAGTAGCCTCCCAACACACACACACACACACACACACACACACACACACTCACCAGGTTGTTTTTTTTTAATTTGTGAAGTGGGGGGCGGGGTATGTGGGTAGTTCCCTGGCTGGGAATCGAACCCAGGCCGCAGCGCTGACAGCGCCAACACCGAAGCCCTAAGCCACTACACCACCAGGAAACTCCCCACCCTCATTAGGTTTGAGGAAGGAAGCAGGGACTCACCTTGTCCCCAAGATGGGACTCACAGCACAGCTTTCTTCAAAGAAATCGTCCTCCCAAAACCTTCTGTCTCCTCTGTTTTCTACTTTTTCAGACTGTCAAAGTGAGCAAGGGGTTTCAAAAGTCTTGGGACAGATTTTGGCATTTTCCTTAGAAAATCTCTGTAAGTGACTTGGCATCTAATTTGGATTTTCACATCTACAATACGTATTGGTGCCTGGTGAAAATTTTAGTTTTGAGCCCGTTACATTTATATACATTGACTTGTTTTATGTTCATAAGTACAGATACCATTTTCCATTTTAAAGATGAAAAAACTTATCTTTGAGAGCTCAAAGAGATAAGGTCAATGCCACCCAACCAGTTAGTGATAGAGCTGGTATTACAACCAGGTCTGTATGGCATCATCTGGGAAGTACATGCTCTCTGGCCCCAAGAATTTGGAAACACAGTGGAAAGTGCACCTTCATTTAGGGCCCAGGCCCCATGTCACCACAAGAGGCTCTGGGATACTACAGAACTGATGGAGGTCTGTGCCTTGGTTCTGCCAACACCTTCACAGGACACATTGTGGGACATAGTTTCAGAGAGAGGACTGTGAGGACTTACGTTGTGGGAGAGCCCAATGACTCTACTGATCTGGCAACAAACATACCTCAATGAGACTTTTGACTCGAAGGAGGATGCCAGGAGAGCTGACTCACCTAGTCTAACATCCAAGCCAAACACTGAGGAAAGGGCTCAGCTCAGCCAAGACTGTAACTGGAGGAAGATGGGGAGTTTGGGCTGGAGTCCCAGCCCTGCCTTTGCCTTGGTGTTTTGTCAGTGTGTTTGAGCCTCTTTTTCTCCATCGATTCTGTGTGCTTGGGAACAAGGCATGTTGGGGTTTCAACAGGCAGTCCATAATCATCACAGGAAGGTGTTGAGAATGGGGAGATGGAGGAACCGACTTAGCTGGTCCTCAGAGGAGGGAGAGGACATGGCACTAGCTAGCTCCCAAAATGGGCTTAGTTTGGGCTCCATTGAGATCCAGTCTGGTGATTGTTAGTTAATATGCCATGGTCCATCCACAGTGGAGTGGCCAGTGAGCAGCATGATGTAGAACATTTAATATTATGGAAATATATTTCCAATATACAGTAGAATCTCCATTAACTGGAACTCAAGCAACCAGCATTCTCAAGCAACTTGCAAAATTTTTGCCAGTCGCTTGAGTTCTGGTTAATGAATAGTCTAGTTACATTTATCCGGCATCTACCAAACCCCATCGGTGCTGGTTAACTAAGAGTCTACTGTATTATTAAAAGAAAAAAATGTGTAGAGCAGGAGCCTAGCTTTATAAAAGCAGTGTTCTTGCTTCAACAAGTGCTTCTGGAGGACAAGTCTAAAAGGAGCTATCTGGATGCTTGGTTCCATCAATTATTGTGGATCCTGGGATCACACCCTTCAAGTAAGTTCCTATTTATCCTTAGGCTGACCCAAAGGCATGGATGATGTCAGGAAAGGGCCCAGCCTCTTCCACTTTCTAGGGTTAGAACACCTCACCTCCATCTCTCTTACAACCTCTCTTAGAGATCTGTTAACTGGTCTTCTATACCCTTCAAAATAAAGGGAGCCAGCATACCCACAGAATTTCCCCAGATGACTGGGTCACTCACTGGGCAGCCATCTGTTGAATGCTCCCTTGCCCCATCCTACCCCCAATTTCTGATGGGGCTACATCTCAGAGACCAGAATGTGTTTTTGGCACTTCCTCAGTGAAGAAGAGAAACACACGAACACTTGTTTAATCTAAGATAATCTACCTTGAAACAAACACACACATATGAGGGCTCTCCAGAAAGTATCCAGCCACTCATAATATGAAAAATAGAGGCATTTGTGGCTGTATTTTTTCCTGACAGCCCTAGTAAATATTGTTTTGTTTTTGTTTTTACATGCAATCAGCTCATAATGGATATGCTAATTTGTACCTATGGCTAAAACAGTTCTCCAAGGAAACAATCTACAGAGATGAACCCCAGCTGCTCCACTGCAAAGATGACCTTCCAATACTTTGTGCGAGACACCCTGGCTTTTTCAGGTAACAGTGCCTCAGGCCTCTGCACTTCAAAAGAGGTTCTAGCAAGACTCCTGTAACTAAAGACCTGGAGGAGATTTCTCAGGACAAGGGAGCAAGGTCAACCAGCTATCACCTATACACTGAAAGCCATTCTGCTTGTAGTTCTAAAATTACAGTTTAGATTCCATTGGGTCTGTTTATTTTGACTCTTATTCTCTCCATCAGAAGGTCTCATTGTATTTATGCTTATATATGTATGCTTAGAGCAAACTCTGGAAGTAAACACAACAAAATGTTAAACGTAGTTATGGCAATGGCTTGGAATTATTTTTATTCTTATTTTCTTTTATTGTTACTTGTGTTTTCCACAATAAATGTGTTTGTTCCCTCTGTACTTTGCCAAAGAAATCGAAGCCATTGGCCTAACCTGCCTCCTGTTGCTTTCTCTCCATACCCTCAAGTCCACACCCATCTCTGTGACCACATTCATACTTCCCTTCAAAATCAGAGACTGAGGCAAACGTTCCTTCTGTGTCCTTATTGTCTCACACTGTGTTCTTACTATACCTAATATGTAATACATTACAGAGTTGTTGTCGGCAGTCATACTCCTGATAAATAAAGAGCTTAGTAAATGCTAATGATAATAATGTTTTGCCTCTCAGTACCTCAGTGTTCTCATCGGTAAATTGGAGTATTATAGTATCTGCCTCATAGGATTGTTGTAAGGATTAAATGAGTTAATTTTATGTGAAGCACTTAGAAGAGCACCTGGTAGAGAGTAGATACTCTATAATTGTTCGCTCATATCAGTATTACCACTACTAATTCGTGTTGCCAGTATTAGTGTATTCTTCCATTTCTGACAAAATCTTGATTTATCAATTATCTCCCCCTCTCTCCCATATTTTAAACCTCTCTCTTTTCAGATTCCCTACCTTAGTTTATTCAGAATCAACTGTGTTCCAACCCCTAAATCCACCCTTGATTTTACTGACCTATCTCTCTCCCCACTCAAATCCTGGTGGCTGAAAAAAAGTAGGTTTCAAGATTCGCTCTTCCGCATTTACTCCCATTCAGTCTTCATCACTCATGACACAATGTATTCTGCTGCACCTCTTACCTTGCCAATGAAACTCCTCCAGCAAAGACCACAAATGGCCTTCTTTTGCCAAATTCAAAAGACACTATTTGGTTCTTATCTTTCTGGACCTTTCTTCCTTATCTGACCCCACTCTCTCCTGAAATGTTTTTTCTTGACCCACCTGGCCTCCTTCTTCTCTAGACTTCCTCTCTGCCTCCTTGCCTGGGACCTTTCTCTCTTACTCAGCCCTTAAATGCAATGCTCCCCAAAGTGTGTCTGCAGCCACCTGCCCTCTTTGTCCTGCCCTCTCTCCCTGGGGAAGCTTACACACTACCAACTACTTCTTTTCTTCCTTTAACAACCAAATCTACACTTCTAGCCCTGGTCCCTCTCTTAAGCTGTAGACCATATATCCTAATACAAGCTGGATATTTACATCTGGAAGTCTCACACCACCATCTAAACTTGAACTCATTGTCTTCTTAAACCTATGTGTCCTTCAGGGTTCCCTACCTAAACAGGCAAAATGTCAGGTGGTGACTCCACCATCACCATCTCCCAAGTGAGAGGCTCATATCTTCTATCTAAGCACCCAACACTCGGCTCTACGGAATTCTGATATTTATCTTTCCCATCTACTATAAAATATATATGAAACTACATATAATAATCACGTTTTCAAACTTCATGTAAAATGTATCACATTCTTTATATTTTATAAAGTGATTTTTTTCTCAACATTATGTTTTTGAGATTTATGAGTATTCATGTGTACATGTGAAATATTTTCACTGCTCTAAAGTATTCCATTTGTTTATTCATCCTCCTGTTGATAGATATGTCATGATATCCAGTTTTTCCAATATAATCAATGTTGTAATGAATATATAGGCCTTATATGTGTCTCCTCGTGCACATGTGAGGATTTCTCTAGAAGTCAATTGCATAATTGAAGGACATGTACATTTAACTTTTATTAGACATTGCCAAATTTCTCTTCAAAGGGATTGTACCAATTTATTCTCCTACCAGTTGTCTATGAAAGTTTCTGTTTATCCACTCTACATCCTTTTAAATATATGGTAGTATCCTTTTTTAATTATTGTCAATCTGATGTGTGTGAAATGGTTATCTCATATAGTTTAAATTTTTTGTTTTCTTGAGTATTAGTGAAGTTGCCATTCAGATTTTCTTTTGAGTAGCGAATACCTTCCCCTAGTCTGAGTCTTGTCCTCAGGTTTATTTAAGATTTCTTTGTTGAACAGAAGTTGTTTCGTAAATGTCTTTTTTTTTTATGGTTTATTTTGTGTCCTGTTTAAGAAATCATTACCTGACCAAAGGTCATAAATATCTCTCATTCCTTCTAAAAGCTTTTTAAAAATAGCTTTTTAGTTATTTATTTTGGAGTATGAAACTAGGAACCTAATTTGATGTTCTTCCACATGGATAACAAATTTTCTAAGCATCACTTATCTTTTGAAAGTAATTTCTTTCCCCTGCTGATTTGAAATACCAACTGTTGTATATCTTTTCCATATGTGTGTGGGTCTCTTCCTGGGCTCTCTGTTCTGCATCATCACCCCACTCTCTAATTACCATTCCTTTATAATAGCACTAAATCTTGTTATTATGTAGATTAAGGCTTCCCACCTCCTGTGTTCTTCTCCACAATTATCTCGCTTTTGCTCTTCCAAATGAACTTTAAATCAGTTTGTTAAGTTATATTACAAAAAAGAAAAAAGAAATAAGAAAACTTCACTGGGATTTTTAAAATTGAAATTTAATTGAATTTTTAGATTATTTGGAAGAAATTGGCATATTTAGGATATTGAGTCTTCTGATCCATGAACATATGTCTTTTCATCTATCTTCTTTTGTATTCTTCCCACAATGTTTTGTAATATTCTCCATAAAAATTCTATGTCCTGTTCGATTAATCACTGGGCACTTCATACTTTACTGTGCCATTATGAATGAGATCTTTGTTTTTTCTATTACATTTTCTAACTGATTATGATTGATGACTTGGAAAACTAGTAATTTTTCTATGTTAACTTTGTGTCCGGCAATATTGCTGACTTAATTTAATACTTCTAATAATTTATCTGTAAATTCTTATCAGTTGCCTATGTAAACAATTACAGTCCACAAAAGAAAACACTTGCATTTCTTTCTTTCCAATTTTCATACTTTTTATTTTTTCCTTGAGTTGTTGCATAGGCTAGGTTCTCCAGTATGTAAAAAAAGTAAAATAGTAGGCATCTTGTCTTACTCCTGACTTTAAAAGAAATGCTTCTGAAATTATGCCATATGAATATGCTTGCTGTGGATTATTGGTGGACAACCTTTATCATGTTCAAAAAGTTTCCTTCTATTCTCATTTGGTAAGTTTTATTATGAATGAATATAAATCTATTAAATGCTTTCTCTGCATCTGTTAAGATTATCATATATTTTTGCCTTTAATTTTTTAATATAATGAATCACATAAACAAATTTTCCTGAGTTAAACATTCTTATATTCTGGGATAAACTATAATTATACACTGCCTAATTCATTTTGCTAGAATTTTATTTATAACTTTGCATAGGTTTTATTTATAACTAGGTTCTTAAGTGAGTGTATCAGTTCTCCATTATAATAATAACAATTACCCCTAGCTGCTGATTAAGACAATAAACATTTATTACCTTTCAGTTTCTGTGGGTCAGGAATATAGAAGCAACTCAACTGAGCGTTCTGTTTTGGGGCTTCTCATGATGTTTCAGTCAAGTGCTACAGTCATCGGAAGGCTTGACTATAACTGGAGGATCCAGTTCTAAGATGATTCACTCATATAACTGGCAAATCGGTGCTGGCTATTGGCAAAAGGCTCAGTTCTTCATTATGTGGACCTCTCTATAAGGATGCTTGAATGTGCTCATGACATGGTAGCTGGCTTCCTGGAGTGAGTTATTCAAAAGAGAAAGGCAAAGAAGCCTTAGTGTCTTTATAAACAAGCCCCTAAAGTCATACATTCTGCAGTATCCTATTAGACACACAGACAAGCTATGATTCATTGTGGCAGAGTACTACCCAAGGATGTAAATAGCAGATGAAGGCAAGGGAAGTAAAAGCAGGAATAAATGAATGGGACTATATTAAACTAAAAAGCTTCTGCACAGGAAAAGAAACCATCAACAAAGCAAAGAAAGAACCAACTGAATGGGAAAAAATGTTTGCAAACAATGCTTCTGTAATATGTAAAAAACTTGTACAACTCCACAACAAAAAAACCAAACAATCCAATTAAAAAATGGACAGAGGACCTGAACAGACACTTCTCCTAGGAAGACATACAAATAGCCAACAGATATATGAAAAAATGCTAAACTTCACTAGCTATCAGGGAAATGCAAATCAAAACCACAATGAGATACCACCTCACACCTGTTAGAAGGGCTATTATCAACAAGACAAGGGACAACAAGTGCTGGAGATGATGTGAAGAAAAAGGAACCCTCATACACTGCTGGTGGGAATGCAAATTGGTATAACCACCATGGAAGACAGTATAAAAGTTCCTCAAAAAACTTAGAATAGTTATCATATGACCCAGAAATTCTGCTTCTGTGTATCCATCCCAAAAGTATGAAAACCTTAGTCTGTAATGATATATGTACCCCAATGTTCATTGCAGCACTATTCACAGAGGCCAGGTCATGGAAACAGCCAAAGTGTCCTTTGATAGACAACTAGATAAAGAAGCTGTGGTACATATACACAATGGAATATTACTCAGTCATAAGAAAAGATGAAATAGGGCCATTTAAAACAACATGGATGGAATTTGAGACCATCATACAAAGTTAAATAAGCCAGACAGAAGAAAACTAAGAACCATATGATTTCACTCATATATGGAGCACAAAGCTGAAAACAACAAAGAAACAAAAACACATGGACACAGTCAATAGTTTAGAGGTTAGCAGTTATCTGAGGGTATGGGGGGAGGAGGTGGGAGAAAAGGGACAGAGTCTCAAATATATGGTGATGGGAAGAGAACTGACTCTGGGTGATGAACATATAACACAACACATAGATGATATATTGTAGAATTGTACACATGGAACCTATGTAATGGTTTACTAACCAATGTCACCTCAATAAATTTAACAATTAAAAAAACTTTTTTAAGCAGAAGAAAGGAAGAAACAAACAAAAAATTAAAATTAAAATATATATAATAAATGGCAATAATTATGTACCAATCACTTTACATGTAAATGGATTAAAAGATCCAATCAAAAGACATAGGGTAGCTGAATGAATAAGAAAACAAGACCCGTGCATATTTTGTCTACAAGAAACCCACCTCAAATAGAAAGACACGCAAAGACTGAAAGTAAAGGGATGAAAGAAGATACTTCACACAAATAAAAACAAGAAAAAGGCTGGGGTAGCAATACTTGTATCAGACAAAATAAATTTTAAAATGAAGACATTATAAAAAGAGACAAAAAAGGACATTACATAATAACAAAGGGGTCAATCCAACAAGAGGACATGATGCTAGTAAATATTTATGCACCCCAACATGGGAGCACCTAAGCATATAAAAGAAATATTGAGGAGACAGATTTTCAACAGAAAATAAACACAGAAACAGGGCCTGCCTGTTCTTGGAAGGCTGCCACTTCCTCCCTTACCCATTTAAGCATCAGAAACTTTATTCTAGGGGCACTTGATCCAGAGAGCTCTTTGAATGGGTTCCATAACTCAAATTTCAAGATTTCCCTGGCAAGCCCACACAGACCATTGTGGGAAGTCTGTTTGTACAGATCCCAGAACATGGTTTTGGGAATTAGATAGACCAGGATCCAAATCACACCTCTGTCACTCACTAGCTGTGTATCTCTGGGCAAGTTACTTAATCTCTTTGTGTCTCTGTTTCTTCATCTATAAAATAAGGATCTATTGTACATACTTTAATAGACTGCTGTGAAAATAGAACCGGATAATCAGATAACTCACTGTCTCCCTTGCATGTGGCCCTTGTTTTGGAGGTGCCTAGGCTCTTATTCCTGTTTCCTATCTCATTCTTGGGAACTGCAGGCTTTGATCAGCCTCCTCTGGGCCTTGGGTGGTTGTGGGGGCGGGGGGGGGCGGATTTCCTAGAAGTGAAGTGCAGTTGGAGTTCACACCACAGAGGCCCCACATGAAGGCCAAAGTCCTCTGGCATGAAGCTGTCCCTGAAAATCACAAACATCCCCTTTATCTGCAGGTGCCTGGGTGGTTCCTGTCCAGGCTCCTGTTTTAACTATTTCCACCCACTGGCCTGCAGACCATACTCTCAGAGAATGCACACAGAATGCTAGAATCCAAGCCAGAGGCCCAATTCAAGCACAGTCACACTGGGCGTTCAGCTGGTCAGTCAGTAAATTATTAGGCACCTGCTCTGTGTTTGGCAGTGGGGTTCTAAGGGGAAGGAGGTGATCCCTGCCCTCAAGGTATTAGAAGCAGGGTGGGGAGCCTCACACATGGACCGTCTTGCCATAACTCTCTGATAACTGCTTTAAAGAGAGTTGCAGCACACAGTATGAACACAGATCAGAGTCAGCCTGGGATAATCAGGGACAGCTTCCCAGAAGATGGGCCTCTGGCAGGGCACTTGAATATCCGGTAAGAATTTGCCAAGGAAAAACTTCATCGATTCGTTCAACATGTGTTTGTTCAATTATCTGCCACTCCTCCAGTTTCTGTTCTGGGCACTAAGTATTCAGTGATGATAAAGAGAAAGAAACTCTGACATCCAGGGCTTGGTCTGGCACTCACCCTAGGCCATGGTGTTTTCCTATTGAATATAAACAATTTCACAGAACATCAACATCAAACAAGACCTCTCTGTGACCATATGGATCTAGACAAAAACAAGCCCAAACCCTGTATGTCCTTCCTGATACCCACTACTGAGATGCTCACAGTTCCCCATGGTGGGTGTTCTCCACCGCAGCAGGCAATAAACCCACCTCACTCCACTGCAGGTGGGTTCCTGGCGGTCTTTGGGTGACGGGCGTTGATAGTGGTGACCAAGAGATGGGATTGGAATGGAGACAATGGAATGAGGGGCAAGCCCCATGGACATATGGGGCAAGAACATTCCAGGCAGATAGAGTAGCCAACAGCAAATAGCCAATAGCAAGGCTATGAAGTGTGACTACAACTGGCATGTTTGAAAAATATCAAGTAGGTTAACCTAGCTGAAATAAAAGTTACAGTAGGTATTCGAGGTAGAGAGAATGGACTTTGCAAAATTTTGTATAAAAGAAAGTAGGTCATTGCCTGGTAAGCATGGGTAGCTCTATGTGGTTGAACTAGAAAGCCAATGTGTTTTGTTTGGTGGAAGAGAAACAAATACCAAAAAAAGACACAATGAAGAGCCTTCATTGCCTTTTTTGAAAAATTCTTAGCAAAAATACCCTGGGCCCTTAATGCTCTGCTGGAGCCATTCATGATGACATTTTTTCTTTGATATGGAAATAGAGTAAATAGACCAATACATTCTCTTTTTGAGCAAGGTCTTGTTATCACTAGGGGAGAAGAGAAAACAGATGCCAACATCCCCACATTTCGGGTGATCCTGCCAGCTCACCCTGTGGACGTATGTCTCCCTAATCCACCAAGGGAATAGACTGTCCCTTTGGTGAAGATCTAACAGGATTACCTAGGCCAAGTATTTTTGTGGTCCGATGTAATTTTATCGTGATGGAGACTGAACAAATTTTATCACCAGTTGCAAGTTATGCCCTGGAAAAAATACAAAAAAAGAGAGAAAAGTCTTCCCTCTCACTGTGGCAGCATAAACCAGAAATTCCCTGCAGCAGCTCAGGGCTGTGGCCACAGGTGTGAACACACACATGCACACACACGCACCACTAAACCATCATTGCACCCCAACCCCAGCCAGCTCAGGGCCATTCAGCAATTAAGGTTTTCTAGAGGAAAAGGGCTGAAAGAGAAGCAGGTGGTAGTCAAGTACTGTTTCAGCATTGGCATTTAATAGAGAACAAAAGTGACCTTTTCACTCCTTCTGTTTATAGGTGTCCTGAGATTTCTGTTTTATTAAAATTAATAGAGTCCACCACAGTCTGGTCCATGAGAGGAATAAACTCTGATTTAGGACAGAGCCTAAAAAATGATATGCACGAGACTGCTAATTTTTATCCTGCTGCCAATGGGGAGCCATGGAAGTATTTGGAACAGAAGGGAGACATAATCAGATTTAAATGTTGAAAGATTGTTCTGGTAGCTTAGCTGTGGTGGATTGGGCCCACACATTCATCCTTACTGCTTCTTAAATTCACTTTTTTTTTTTAAAGATTAAAAACTCAGTGGAGTTCCCTGGTGGTGTAGTGGCTAGGCTTCAGTGCTCTCACTGTCGCAGCCTGGGTTCGATCCCAGCTCAGGAAACCAATCAAAAAAAAAAAAAAAAAAAGATTAAAAAATCATAAGACAAAGAAAACGTCATGAGACAAAGATGGGTGGAGTTGCCTACAGGGGTGAGGAGGAGTGGACTATGGTCTCTCAAGTGCCGTACTGCCCAGTGCAGGACCACCCCCAGGGCGTGCGGGCTCAGTGGAGCCCCTGTCTATAGCAGCATTTTGGAAGCTGGACAGCAACTAGACAAATGGTACCAGTGTAGCAGAACCAAGAAATCTCAGTCCTGAGCTGCGGGGCAAGTAAAGAAAAAATACCTATTAATACTCCAGAACTGCCAAATGGTTCAGGAGTAAGTGGCACCTGGTACCTCTGAAAGTGGGGAGAGGGAGGGATGCTGGCAAATGTGGAGCCAAAGGCATGATTAGGATTGATTCCTCCTCCCCCTCCCCCACCCCAATTCCTTCCCTCATTCCAAAAGACAAGGGAGGTGTTTTTCTTCTAAAAGGGTAAAATTAAAGATCTCTGAACTGATAGGCCAGGAAGTGAGGGCAAGGCACCGCTCTAGGCTCCCACGCAGGGTTACATGTTGAATGCTGAGACATACCCCATCCACAGCCTCTTCCCCCACCTGCCCCCCAACACTGGCAGCCAGGTTTCCAGCTAGCCCAGCCCATCCTACATAGATGCATGCCCAAACTGGCTAGACCTGGTGACACTTTCCCTGCTGGGGGGTCAGGGACTAGAGGAGCCCATACGGTGCCCTGGCTTCTGTTCACCTAGTCCCAAAAGAGACTGTTCCCATGCCTTCTCACCTGTCTCTTTTTCCTGGATTGACCTTTTCCTTCTCACACTACGTCTGCTATTGCACATCTCTTGTGCCCTGTGTCTACCTGGTGCATGAGACTGGGCAGGCACACAGGCACAAGATGCAGACCTTGGGTCCCAGGGGAGGGCAGTGACCATTCTCTCAAAGCCAGGATGGACGGAGCTGCCCACAGGAGTGAGTAGTAGTGGACTGTGGTCTCTCAAGCACTGTACTGCCCAAGGCAGGACCATCCCCAGGGCATGCAGGCTCTGGTGGAGCTGGTGTCAATATAAATAGCTTGATTTTATAATCTATTACCAAAATTCATGGGCCCACATGAGCTATACTAATGATTGAAGAGGTACTTACATTTTTGTTTATTGTCTAGTCAGAGCAAGTGAAGGGTCTCCAGTCCAGGAACCATCTCTTCATGTTATCTTTTCTGGCTAACTTCATAAATCTCACTACAAGGAAATGGCAGCAAGGCTGTTATTACTCAGAATGCCATGGCTCTTCAGAACCTGTTTATACTGAAACAATATAGAACTTCCTGTCTCTGCAGTTCCCTAGCACCATTTGCATAATGCCAATTCCATTGCTACTCATGACCCTGCATCTTCCACAGTGCAGGCATGAGTGCTGGCTGGCTTCCCATGACTCTCTCAAAGGTTGGAATGGTGCTCCCTTGATAATGATCACAAATACAAGTCTTCTCAGAGTATGTAGAAAAACATGAGCAATTATTTATTTTCAGATAGTGTTAAATTTAACCTTGGGGATTTTATAGCATACACACAGGTAGCACATCTTTCCATCATGACTCCTCTAGACCTTTTTAGTCCATAATCATTAAATTCCTAGAATGTGATCTCTTTCCCTGTTGACCAAACCCCTGCCTTCCACAGACCACAGGAAGGAAAGGTAAGAGTGAAGAGAACAGTCTCATTCATGATCACCATAAACATCACAGCCAGTAAAGACATCCATGGGAAAGGCCTCTTATTGTTGAGCTGGTGTTGAAAGCTGGAGAAAATGGGTGATACCCGGAAGACTGCCTGGGGTGACTGCCCTAGTGCCATTGGCAGGTGGAGAGGGTGCATAGGGAGCCCTTGATGCCAACCCCACCCACCTCAGGTGCTGTAGACCTGAGGCAGTGCTGCAGTTGGGTCACTGCCAAGTGATAGCCAAAGCCTGAACGGTCAAGCCCAAGTGTTGGCAGTTCTCTATTATTAGCCCACAGCCTTGAATTTGTCCTGTGTTCTCAGTGACTCAAAGTCATGTGATCCCACAAAAACAATACTGTGCTGGCTCAAAAATACTGTGGAGGTCTGCTCACCAGGCTGCTCCCCTGGAAGTGGGGCTCATGCATGGGCCCCAGGGCAATACCATTGGTATGAGTGCTGGAGCTCCTCAGGACATCTGGTTCACCCATACTGAGAGCAGAGGGTCAGAGGCAGCACAGAGGAGAGTAATAGGGCCTGAGGTCCATGTGGTTCTTGGGCCTGGCTCAGGGATTCTACTAGGAGGGCAGCTATGACTGGTCTAGGTCATCAGAGTGGGACTTAGAAAATTTTGAGGGACAGGCTTCTGGAAGCCATGGCCCACACAGGCACAGGGCAGACTCAAGACATTCAAGTGGGGAGGCAGTATTAGAACATTCTGAGGAAGGTGCTCAAAAGTACTGGGCCCTCTGAGGCCCAGCCTGGGGCAAGAACCTGCCTGCCCACATCTAAGGGCAGTAGTGGCCCCAGGAAACAGATTACTTCCAAGCCATCTCTCAGTCCTGACTTTTGGGGGCCCTTTGTCCTTCTGGTGCAGATATATATAATAAGAACTCAGAAGGCAAGGTCTCAAAGGGCGAGGGCCATGCTTAGAGTGGAGGGCTAGGAAGAGCCCAGGAAAGGAGCAAAAAGACCCAGAGAAGTCAGAAGAAGGGGGCCCATAGTGAAAGATAGGTCCTGGCCTCTGCAGGACAAGAGAAACCAACTTATCAGTAGCACCAAGACCAATGCTGCCCACACAAAAATGTCACCATCACATAAGGACACTTTGGCCCCTAGGAAACATCTCTAGGATACTTGCCTGGCTCACAATGGTCCTTGCTGTCTGTGAGTTCCTCTGCCTACCTACTTACCCACACTCCCACAGAAGTAGTTCCTGGGTGGCCACAATTTTCCTGTGTGACTCCATTCTCTGGTTAAATTCCCTTTCCTGGGACTTTGGGACTCAAACAGTCAGGGAGTCTTTGAGCATAGCTGGGACTGCTTTCCTGTAAAGCCCAGGCTGTGGGTACCTTACTCTGTCCTTAGGAAGGCAGCAAAGACCTATGTCTGAAAGAGGAAACTGAGCAGGTGAGCTAAGATCAGGGGTATTGGTCAGGTCTCATCCAGAAACAAAGGGAAGAAACCGGGATCAAACCAGATGGAGCAAAAAGGGACAGCTCTGGCTCACCAACCACTGAGCAAAAGATGGCTTTGCTTCAGGCCCAGCTGTGTCCATGTGCCAAAACCTTGTCTCTCTCTCTCCACCTCCTGACTCCACTAGATCTAGCTCTTTCCCATTATAGGTGTAAAGGCCTTTAGAACTGCCAAGGAAATGACAATTCCTCCCCTCAAGTTCACAGCTCTGCCCACGAAGACTAGCTGACACTGCTTGCACCACATGCCAGCCCTGAACAAAGAGGTGGCCCAAAGAATGCTGATGAACACCCTCCCCAGGCAGGTCTGCATGTATCTGGGTGTGAGGGTGGGATAGAGAGCAGTCTCCAAATGCACTAGAAGAAGGGGTCCAGTTGGCAAGCATGGTGAGCAATCCAAAAGGTCACTGATCTCAGTCCTATTCAGAGCAAACAACGAGTGGCTCCTCAAAGCCTCAGAAGGCTGTGCACCACTGTCCCCCTTCATCCTCCAAATACAGCTGTTCCTTTTTAGTCAATCTTACTGGAGATAATTTCTGTTATTGGTGACCAGAAAAGCAAGACAAACCCAACCATGTGTATCTATAACTGCACCAGCAAAAGACTGTATGGTTATATGAAAATCTTACTGCATATAATCTTAGTTATTTCTGGATATTGAAATTATAGGTAATTTTAGTTCTGATTTTTATATGCTTTCTAAATTTTCCCCAGATTACATTTATTATGCATTTATTATATAAGTACTAAATATTTGACATAGCAAAAAGTTGTAAAGAAAAACAGCAGATGTTTTCAGCATGATTCCTGACACTCAGGGATTGTGACTATTAACATCTTGGTTTCTTATCTTAAAGATGCATACACACACACACACACACACTGTGGCCTGTGGAACTGAATGACATCACCCTATAAGTACCTTTGTGCCAACTAAGTTATCACAAAATGCTTGGAGACATTAAAAGAAGTGTTTTGTAACTTGAACTCTTATCATATTTGAGGTTCACATGTATATAGACAACCATATTGCATGGTTGGGTGGGTGATGGAGATACAGAGACTCATAACAGGAGTAGCAACTAAAACCACAGGGGAAAAAATCACCTTGAGGTAGAAAGTGGGCCATTATTGTCACCATTTTACAGGAAACAGACTCAGCTATGTCAAATGACTTGCCCAAAGTCACACAGCCAAAAAGTGTCAGACCTTGGAATGGGAGAAAATATTTGTAAATGAAATTTCTGATAAGGGGCTAATATCCAAAATATATAAAGAACCCCTACAACTAAAAAAAAAAAACAAACCCAATTTTAAAATGGGCAGAGGATCTGAACTGACAATTTTCCAAGAAAGACATACAGATGGCCAACAGGTACATGAAAAGATGTCCAACATCACTAATTATTAGGGAAATGCAAGTCAAAACCACAGTGAGGTATCATCTCACATCTGTCAGAATGGTTATTATCAAGAAGACAAGAAATAACAAGTGCTGGAGAGGGTGTGGAGAAAAGGAAACCCTTGTGTGCTATTGGTGGGAAACTGGGGTAGACACAATGGAAAACAGTGTGGCAATTCCTCAAAAAGTTAAGAACAGAACTACCATATGATCCAGCAACTCCTCTTCTAGGTATTTATCAAGAATATGAAAATGCTCATTCAAAAAGCTATATGCACCCCTATGTTCACAGCAGCATTATTTACAATAGCCAAGATATGGAAACAACCTAATTGTCCATCAATGGATGACTGGATAAAGAAGATGTGAGATTAGCTAGATAGATATGATTGATAGATGATACACACACACACACACACACACACACACACACAGAGGATGCCAAAAAAATGTATATACATTTTAAGAAAGGAAAAAGACTGTATTAAAACTGTAATATTCAATATATACCGATAACAAAAGGTGAATACAGGTCATGTTTGACTTCTGCAATTACAAGAGGGGCTCACAGTGGTTGCCATCAGTATTTATGTAATACACAGAGAACACCCCTTAATATGTGTACACATTTTTGGCACCCCTGGTATAATGGAATATTAGCCATAAAAAAGATGAAGTATTGCCATTTGCAACAACATAGATGGACCTTCAGGGTCTTATGGTGTGAAATAAGTCAGACAGAGAAAGACAAAACTATATGATTTCACTCATATGTGGAATATAAAACAAAAAAGAAGCAAACAAATAAACAAAACAGAACAAAAACAAATTAATAGAAACAGACAACAAAGTGGTGGCTACCAGAAGGGAAGGGGGTAGGGGAGGAAAAATGGATGAAGGGCATCAAATGTTGGTGAGGATGGAGCTATTAATAGACTTTTGGTGGTGAGCATGCGATAGTATATACAGATATCAAATTACAATGTTATATACCTGAAATTTATATAATACTATTAACCACTTTTACCTTTTTTTTCTTTTAAGTGTCAAGTATTGGATTCACACCACTATTTGAATCTGCTGCTAGTTGAAGACACACCATGTTTCTGGGAAGTTTTACAAGTAAGTAAACTGAGGTAATGGAGATCAAGTGACCAAAAGGGTCTTCAGCAAAGCAAGCTTCCTTGTTCCTCAGGTCCAGCAGCAGCAGCACCCTCAATAACCGGCTCCTTTCTTCTCACAAACTGTCATCTACTGAGCCCAAATCCACTCAGCTGAGTCTTCTTGGCAAACAACGCATGCACACGTTGCAGACAGTTAAGGTAACCACAGCTATGTGGAGAGAGCTGGCCCAGCTTTGGAGCGGCTTTTGCCTGATCTCAGAGGGAGCAGCCCCTCCTCCCGCGGCGGCGCATCTCGGACTCCCTCTGACTGCCACTTTCCAGCTTCTTCGTGGCTCCCCACGGCTCCAGACTGTGGTTTATCTTAGGTGTCCAAACGCATTCCTTCTTCATCCCAGACGCGGTCGCAAGCATCTGCCCTGCGGTTGCCGCCCTGGCCGAGGCCGAATTTACCCCCACCCCCAGCCCAGACCCCCACCCCCACCCCCATACTCAGGCTGCGGGGTTTCAGATCGCCCTCGGCCTCTGTGTCTGGCTTCACCCAGATGTGGAGGGTGAGGGGGAATTTCTTAGAACTCCAACAATCCATGGCAAAAATCTCATGAAATGTGTGATAATAGGACCAAGCAAAGAAAAAAGGCATATAAATACAGGGTAAACTCAACAAAACACACAGAAGGAAGATAATACTTCAAAAATAGTTTGTATTCTCTACAAACAAAATTTCTTTTCTTAATCAAGCTTTCTACTTCACACAAACATTATTTTTATAATTAATAAAGATGCTTCACGAGAAATAACCATCTGAACTGTTCAAATAAATCATGGTATGTTCACAAAAAGATTAGGGCGGGGGAAATCAAAGATAAATGAGGATTATTTCTGAGTTGTTCTAATTTTATCAAGTAATCAACATTAAATGTTCTTCAATTTACCCTGTTCTGTTGGCCACAATTTTTCCAATGAAAAAGGATCAGACAAAAATAAAACACTACTTCTTTAATCCCTGTCAGGAAGTTCTCCCACTCATCTAACTTTGGAGGGAAAATTAAAAAGCTATTTCCGAAGGTCTTCCCTGGTGCCCTTTCAGTGTACCTTGGTTGGAAGCTAAGTGCACCTCAGTTAAAACCTATGAGAAAAAAAGTTCCTTCATAATGAGGTCAGCCTTTCTTAAAAAAAAAAAAAAAAAAAAAGCCTCTAAAAGTCAGGAAAAACAGTTGATGTGAATCATATGTCTCAGTGGCCGAGTTCCCACGAAGCTGGGAGAGTGCACAGATGTGCAGAACAGAAATTCCATCTCACACAGCAACTGTACCTCACAGAGGTCTGGAGGTAACGGCCTCAGCCTCGTCATGCCCCTGCCTGGAAGCCTGTCTGGGGGTTCCCATTTCCCTACCTCCTCCCCCTTCAGTTGCCCATCCTCTGCCTTCTTTCTAACTCTCCCTTTGTTGAAAAGGAATGGGATCTGACAATGATCATTTGCATTTGTTGACTGACAGATTATACTTCAGCAGACAACCTAATACCTTAACCAGTCATTGCAGTTTAAAACTCCCGTCTTCCAGTTGGAAGGAAAAACCTCTTCTAAAGGAATTCAGGTATCAGCCAGCAGGTATAGTAATGTTTGTGTCAAGGGAAGAAGGGGATGATGAGCCCCAAAAGTAAATCTGATTTAGGCTTCCTGAGACAGGAGTGGGGGCAGGGGGGGAGTGGGGTCAGAAGGGCCACTCCCCAGGTGGACTCTCTCCTCCCCTGGGAAGAAAACCTGGGGCTGATCTGATTTCAGCTGCAGAAGCTGTTGGGGAGAGTGAGACATCTTTTGTCTTCCAAAATCTAGAATCTGCCCTTCCAGGATGAGTCTACCAAGGGAGGAAAAATGACAGGGGAGGCAAAACCCCAGAAAGTATTCATCTTTCCTTGCCTCGCTTCTTTCACATGAACCCCTTTCCCAAGTGTTTCCATAAGCCTATTTGTGTGTTCTGCAGGTGCTTTAGGTTGTGTTCAGTGAGATTTTCAAACTACAGCCCACTGGTCAACCTCTGCTGCCCACATGAGGACAGGACTACCACCAGGCCTGCTCAACACCCATCACCTGAGGAGCTGGAACCCCAGTGGCGGACTCTATAGTCAATTTGCTAAAAATCAAATCACTGAATGTTAATTTGACAACTTCTCTGAGTTGGTGAGAATTTTTAAAAATTTTCTGGGGTTTTTGCCTTCCCTGTCATTTTAAATACGAAGTTGGATTTCCCTTAAATGCAATCTCCTGCTTTCCCTGTTTGTGCAGACTTACATGTGCACCAGCTCTGGAGGTTATCATGCAAATACCCTCAACTGGGTCAAGGACAGACATCACAGCCACTCCACAAATGGGGACAGAGGTGCTGCAGGGGCAAGACCCAGAGTGGGGGCAGGGTGGGGGCCAGAGCTGGGACTGGAGCCAGGCAAACTAAAACTTAGAAAAATACTCAGTGAGTTATTAAATGTGCTTATCCAGGGGTTGGAATTCTGTCTTTCTAACAGGAGACTTTTTCCTTATTCCTCATAAATTTGTGCATAACTATAATTGTTCTCAATTATTTACTTTCATTATGAGAAGCAAAAATAATTTTGGCAGCCCTCTTTGTTCATGAAAACATATATTAAAGTCAAATGATGTTAAAAGGGTGGCTTCATTCTCAAAACTCTAATCATTAACAGTCCCTAAGAATTCCTCCCCTTATGTCATCATTAACAACGTATTTCCAGTTTCCATACATATTTTCTATGTTTTTTTTTCCTTCACACATCATCTCTGACTAACCGAAACTCTGATGAGCCAAAAAGTGTCCCTTCCAGCATGCCTGGTGAACCCTCTTCTTGTCCCAATTGTATTACTTTATGAGAACCTCTCCCCTTCCGTAACTTCTGTTGTATCAGAAGTTGTCACATTTTTGTTTTTCCATTTCCCATTATTTTCATAAAAGACTAAGAGTGAAATGCAATAAAGCAGTTGTTCTGAAACTTTTTTGAAAGCAATCAACTCTTCTTTGGAAAGCAATCTTTCCCAGAAGTGGAACAGCTGACGTGGAAGTAGAGTTGGGGGACCCTGGACTCCCCACTTCCAGTAAGCACCTGGGCTGCTCTACTCTCCTCAGCCCCTATTTTTCCCTCTGCCTGCAGTCATCTTCACACATCTGGGTCAGGGTTTGAAAACTACCGTTCTTAAGTCATTGCTGTAAATTTTGCAAATATTTGCACAGACACTGCTCTGGGTGACTTGGCCTGAAGTGAACGGATGGCTGCCAGCAGCGCCACCATGCGATAGCTCGCGGGGGCTGTTCCTCACCTGACTTGCTGCGTTTGCATGTGGCAAATAAAAGATGGCGAAGTGGTGTTGCTGCAGAATGCCTAAAAGGTGCTCACAAGTAGACAGTGGCAAAGTGAAAGACTATGTGAAGGTGTGTCAGAACCACCCTGGTTTCTCCTCTGGCCGTACAGAGCCCCTGCGTATTACCTTCCTCCTCTCCCTGAAGAAGCTCAGAGAGCCACTGAAACACTCTATAATGTAGAAAGCCTGACTGACCCAGGGTTAGCGAACAAATTTGAAATCCTCCCAGCAACTGTCTAGTCAGGGAAATGGGCCTCTCCTTAGGTTTTGTTGGTGCTGTTGTTGTTAGGGTTTGGGTTTGGGTTTTTGTCTTTTAGAAAGGGAAGTGGTACAGCTGCTTGAAGGGGAATGGATAGGGTTCCCTCTTGAGGTCTGCAGGTTAGGGCTTCCAAGTTGTCTGACACATGTCGTCTATGCTGGGCAAGGCTGGACTTCTGCGGTCACTATACCACAAAGCTGGGGACTGGCCAGCTTGGGTTGGAATGCAGGCTGTGAGGCGGAAGGTGTTTCAAGGACTGTTGTCTAAGGAGAACAATGGTCTCTCTGGACCCATTAGCTGTCCATTCCTTTGCTCAACTGACATCCCCTGATGCTGCTCTGAAGCCCAGCTGGGTGCCTGCCAGGCAGGATCCGGGAGTAAGCCCCTGCCTCTCAGAGCCCATCGGCCAAGCCACAGATGCTCACTAACTCTACCCTTTCTCTTGTCTTGCAAGCATCAGTAGCAAGCATGTTAAATCTAAGGATCAGAATTTCCCTTCCCAACCACTTCTTCCCACCACATTCCCTCACCAAGGAGGACAATGCTGTAATGCATCCATTTCTAGGCCAAAGCTGCCATCATACCACACCTGGTGCTGTACTTGGCTCCCTGCATTTAGCCCCGTGCCAATCCTGCTGCTTTTTCTTCCCTACCTGATCCCCACGACCTCCCTGCTGACAGCCTGGGCTCTAGGCCTAGTCCAGTTATCCCCATCCTCATCATCCCCCCATTCCCAGCCTAGCCCCCTACTTGCCCTGGGCAGTCAGCACAACATCACACCAAACATAATTGAAACCCATTGCCAGTCTCCTCCCCAGATTTCTCCCTGCCTTTCACTTCAAACCAGCTCCAGGAATCCTACCTCAGCTAAGAACGCCTTTCCTACAAGTACATGCCAGGCACTAAGCTGTGTGATTCGTGAGTTCTGATCAAATCCTATGAGGGAGATGTTTTACAGAAAGGAAACAGGGACACACAGAAGTTAAATGACTCAGCTAGTTAACAGTAGAACTGGCAATGGATGCCTCAGTGGGTTAAGACAGTAACTTCTCAAGCACACACGGTGTGCCTAACCCTAAATAAAAAGGCTACGATTTCCTTTTCCCAGTACCTTACTAGGTCATCAAACTCCAGACTCATTTTATCCCTTTTTATACCAAAGACAGATCTGCATGTACATATGTATATTCGCTGGCTCTCTGTCCTGGTCCTTCTATTTCCCTCCAGCCAGCGAGGTCCGCAGGAATGCCCGGTTGCTGGGGGCAGGAATGAGGAGAATGAGGTGAAGGTTCTTATTCTGTGTATCACCTGGTCCCGAGATAAGCGCAGCCAAGAACTGGACCAGGGCTGACTGCAATCCACTCTGATTCAGACTTGCCCGGAACCAGTCCAGAACACAATCTGTTTCCAGGAAAGAAGCATAACAGGAAGTGTTTGTCTCGTTTCAGTCAAAGAGGTAAAGGTAGGTTACATTTTTCTCTCTTTGGAGCAACTTCAAACACGGAATCAGCAAAAATGCCTGCCGTGAGTAGGCCAGTGGACACCACACTTACACCTAAATCCTCCTTCAGGCTGCCTAGTGCATCTCCACCACAGGCCCAAGCCCCTCTGTGGGATGCAGCATGCCAGCCCATCGCCGTACCAGCGCGCTGCTCCCCGGGGGTCAGAGCGAAGCCCCTGGGCCAGTGCTCCCCTCTCCCCTCCTCCTCAGACCTTCCTCCACGGGGGCCCACTCAGGCCCCTGGCCACAAAGAAAACAAATTTTAGCTCAAGACTGAAAAACAGAAGTTTTAATAAATACAAAAATCTTCCATAATGACTCTGCTCAGCTCCGGGGCAGCAGGAGTAATGTGGAGGGGGAGACCCTTGGTGCTGAGTGAGGATAAATTAAAAATCCCAACAAGCCAGTGACATTATGTACAGAAGGAAATGGGTTGGGTTTCCAAGGCAAAGGCCAGAGGGTGACAGGACAGAAGTTGGAGTGGACATGGCCTTGGCCTGCCCTGGCTGGCCCTGGCCCTTGTGGTTCTCAGAGGTAGTGGGGGAGAGAGAAGAGGCAGAAAAGAGGTCCCCCACAGCAGACTGCAGGGTCCTCAGTACCACTCCTTCCCCCAGCCCAGGCCCCATCCCCTTGGTCATGCAGCCTTCTGGCTGCTCTCTAGGAGCCTTCAGCTTCTTTTTCCAGCTCTGGAACTGTCCTGGTCTCAGGAGCTGCTGGAGACAGAAGGGAGTAAACTTTAGAGGAGGAGGAGGGAGTGAATAATGGGCTGGCACAACGGGGCCCAGTAGAGCATCTCTGTTCGGGTCCCAGAAAGGTCAGAATTTTCTAAGCAAGTCAGCATACACCAGCTGTGTGACCTTAGTCTAATTGCCTAATTCCTCTGAGCTTCAGAGTCTCCTTTGTAAAGAAAAGGTAATCCCTACAGGTCCACAAGGTTGCTGTGAGGGCAGAATGGAATGGCATTGGTGAAGCAGAAGGCGCTGTTGCTGGCACACGGCAGGTGCTCCCTTCCCACCCCAGGCATCCCGCAGACACTCGGAAGCCACTGCCCCCAGACTCCCTCACTTACACCGCCGGGGTGTGCAGTGGGAGCAGCAATGACTCTCCTTCCCTGGGCTGCAGGACAGTGGCAGCGAACAGTCATCCCGTTCACAGTGGGGCACCCCTGCCTGGTGCAGGACAAAGCAGATCCTGAGGGTCCCCAGAGGCGCTGGGGCACAGCAGCCTGCAGCGCCTGCTCCCAGGAACCTGCCCTCTCTGGGAAGATCTCCCCACTCCAGGCCAGACCCCCAATACCCACCTCACAGAAGTTCCCCACTCCCCACTTACCCCACATCTGCAGGTGATGCAGCTCATCTCCCCAAAGGGGGGCACTGAGGGGTGCCAGCTCTGGCTCTCCGGAAACCACTGCCCCGCAAAACGGCAGCCCCGGGGCCCATCGGCCTGCATGGGGTCTGCCAGTTGGGGGTGGGCCCCTGACACCACTGT